>JAAKFY010000019.1:1364725-1419725 GCA_011823955.1 Dissostichus mawsoni | reverse complement strand
ATTGTTACAGCAGAAAAGAGACAAGACAGCTTAATGTTAACTAAGAAGCGTGTGTGTGTGTGTGTGTGTGTGTGTGTGTGGTGTGTGTGTGTGTAGGTGCAGGCTGCAGACTCAGTGCTGGTGGTTGGAGGAGGATCTACTGGAGTGGAAATGGCCGCTGAGATAAAGACGCAGTATCCACAGAAGAAGGTGAGCTTTAGTTTATTTTATTAATGTATTTTTCTTTGTAATTTTTCTATAAATTTGACTTTAAATGTTTTATATTTTTAAATATTTTTTGTATTTATCTTTTATTTATATTTGTTTTTTGTTTTTTTGTATGAAATGATTTGTCTTTTTTTGGTGTTTCTTTAAATGTTACTTTTATTTTTAGGGTTATTTAATTATAAATCGTTTTTTCTTGTTACTATTTTTTATCAGATCTGGTTGAGTTTAATTTTATTTCCATTCTTTTGCTATCATCATTTAATTAGTATTATATTCTGTATCTCCCCTCTGGTTCTCAGGTGGTCTGATCCACTCCCGGGTCCATCTGGCCGACCCCAACATGCTGCCCTCCGTCAGAGAGCAGAGCAAAGAGGTGCTGCTGGAGAAGGGGGTGGAGCTAATACTGGGTACACACACACCACACACACACACACACACACACACACACACACACACACACACCACACACACACACACACACACACACACAACACACACACACACACACACACACACACACACACACACACACACCACACACACACACACACACACACACACACACACACACACCACACACACACACTTAGAGATGAGGATGGAGGTGAAGAGGTGACACAGATTTATGTTGATTGCTCAAAGGATAAATGGAAAAACTGAGATGGAAACAAAAGAGTGGGAGAAAACTGACACTGACACACACACACACACACACCAGATGCACGCACACACACACTGATGCACACACACACGCACACATACACTTTAATATATGCCCCTCTCAGGTGAGAAGGTGTCCAACCTGTCGGAGCTGCAGCTGAACGTCGTCAGCAGGAACTCGGAGGTGAAGACAGATAAAGGTCAGACTCTGATCTCAGATCTGATCATCAGCTGCACCGGACTCAAGGTCAACTCTGACGCCTACGCCTCCAGCTTCTGTGAGTCCTGGAGTACATAGATATATGTAAATACACTCAAGTATATACTACAGTACTTCAGTACATGTTTAAAGATATATTTCATAGTGCAGTTTGGTGATTTGGCCTCTAGAGGGCAGTAGAGGGGTTTTCACCGTCTTATCAGGATCAGAGTGAGACACCTGCACACAACATCAGTTCAGGAGTTAATTGAGAGTTCATGATTAATGAGTTCATTTGAGAGGGATCGACTTAATTGGTGAGTGTGTGTGTGTGTGTGTGTGTGTGTGTGTGTGTGTGTGTGTGTGTGTGTGTGTGTGTGTGTGTGTGTGTGTGTGTGTGTGTGAGCCGGCTCCCTGGTGGAGGGCGGGGCTCTGAAGGTGAACCCTCACCTGCAGGTTGAAGGCTTTTCCAACGTGTTCGCTGTGGGCGACTGCACCGACATCAAAGAGCCGAAGACGGCGTACAACGCCGAGCTGCACGCCCACGTCGCGTTAGCAACATCAAGAACATCCTGAGCGGGAAGGAGCTGACCTCGTATCAGACAGGTACACACACCTGTACACACCACCTGTACATACACCTGTCTGTACTCACACGTACTCACACCTGTCTGTACACACACCTGTCTGTACACACACCTGTACTCACACCTGCTGTACTCACACCTGTCTATACACACACCTGTCTATACACACACCTGTCTGTACTCACACCTGTCTGTACTCACACCTGTCTGTACTCACACCTCTAACACACCTGTACTCACACCTGTCTATACACACACCTGTCTATACCACACCTGTCTGTACTCACACCTGTCTGTACTAACACCTGTACTCACACCTGTCTGTACTCCACACCTGTCCGTACTCACACCTGTCTGTACTCACACCTGTCTGTACACCTGTACTCACACCTGTCTGTACTCACACCTGTCTATACGCACACCTGTCTGTACTCACACCTGTCTGTACACACACCTGTACTAACACCTGTCTGTACACACACCTGTCTGTACTCACACCTGTACACACACCTGTCTGTACACACACCTGTCTGTACTCACACCTGTCTGTACTCACACCTGTCTGTACTAACACCTGTACACACAGCTGTCTGTACACCTGTCGCTAACGTCATGTGTTGCTGGTTGCTAGGCAGCGTCACCATGCTGCTGGCAATGGGCCCTGATGACGGCGTGGGGCAGTTTAATGGATGGCAGCTTCCTCGATTCCTGGTCACTCTGGGGAAGAGTCGAAATCTGCTGGTGTGGAAGAGCTGGAGCAATATGAAGCAGAGCCAGCCCTGACACACACACACACACACACACACACACACACACACACACACACCACACACACCACACACACACACAGAGCTATAGTCATCCTCTACACTCGGCCCGCAGGATCATTTCTAATTCCTGTTAGATCTGGCCCGCCGGTATATTGCACGCACACCTTCACTCCATCCTGAGGGTCTCCTCAGCTCAGAGCCTGAGCCCAAACATTGATGAACTTGCACCCAAGATGAGATGCCAAGTATCTGGACTAGCTCACAGAGCAGCACACTGAGTTTCAATGTTTCCTTCTGCACTTTTTTCTTGCGACAACAGGACATGTGTGGTTTTCTCTTTGAGGGAAATAGTTTTTTTGAAGCTGTTATAGAGCCATGAGAAATGACTCTGTAGATAGAGCCATGAGAAATGACTCTGCAGATAGAGCCATGAGAAATGACTCTGCAGATAGAGCCATGGAAATGACTCTGCAGATAGAGCCATGAGAAATGACTCTGCAGATAGAGCCATGAGAAATGACTCGCAGATAGAGCCATGAGAAATGACTCTGCAGATAGAGCCATGAGAAATGACTCTGCAGATAGAGCATGAGAAATGACTCTGCAGATAGAGCCATGAGAAATGACTCTGCAGATAGAGCCATAAGAAATGACTCTGTAGATAGAGCCATAAGAAATGACTCTGCAGATAGAGCCATAAGGAATGACTCTGCAGATAGAGCCATAAGAAATGACTCTGTAGATAGAGCCATAAGAAATGACTCTGCAGATAGAGCCATAAGGAATGACTCTGCAGATAGAGCCATGAGAAATGACTCTGCAGATAGAGCCATGAGAAATGACTCTGCAGATAGAGCCATGAGAAATGACTCTGCAGATAGAGCCATGAGAAATGACTCTGCAGATAGAGCCATGAGAAATGACTCTGTAGATAGAGCCATGAGAAATGACTCTGTAGATAGAGCCATGAGGAATGACTCTGCAGATAGAGCCATAAGAAATGACTCTGCAGATAGAGCCATGAGAAATGACTCTGCAGATAGAGCCATGAGAAATGACTCTGCAGATATCCATGAGAAATGACTCTGCAGATAGAGCCATAAGGAATGACTCTGTAGATAGAGCCATGAGAAATGACTCTGCAGATAGAGCCATGAGAATGACTCTGCAGATAGAGCCATAAGAAATGACTCTGCAGATAGAGCCATGAAATGACTCTGCAGATAGAGCCATGAAATGACTCTGCAGATAGAGCCATGAAGAAATGACTCTGCAGATAGAGCCATAAGAAATGACTCTGCAGATAGAGCCATAAGAAATGACTCTGCAGATAGAGCCATAAGAAATGACTCTGCAGATAGAGCCATAGAAATGACTCTGCAGATAGAGCCATAAGAAATGACTCTGCAGATAGAGCCATGAAAATGACTCTGCAGATAGAGCCATGAGAATGACTCTGCAGATAGAGCCATGAGAAATGACTCTGCAGATAGAGCCATGAGAAATGACTCTGCAGATAGAGCCATGAGAAATGACTCTGCAGATAGAGCCATAGAAATGACTCTGCAGATAGAGCCATAGAAATGACTCTGCAGATAGAGCCATGAGAAATGACTCTGCAGATAGAGCCATGAGAAATGACTCTGCAGATAGAGCCATGAGAAATGACTCTGCAGATAGAGCCATGAGAAATGACTCTGCAGATAGAGCCATGAGAAATGACTCTGCAGATAGAGCCATAGAAAATGACTCTGCAGATAGAGCCATAGAAATGACTCTGCAGATAGAGCCATAAGAAATGACTCTGCAGATAGAGCCATAGAAATGACTCTGCAGATAGAGCCATAGAAATGACTCTGCAGATAGAGCCATGAGAAATGACTCTGCAGATAGAGCCATGAGAAATGACTCTGCAGATAGAGCCATAGAAATGACTCTGCAGATAGAGCCATAAGAAATGACTCTGCAGATAGAGCCATAGAAATGACTCTGCAGATAGAGCCATGAGAAATGACTCTGCAGATAGAGCCATGAGAAATGACTCTGCAGATAGAGCCATGAGAAATGACTCTGCAGATAGAGCCATGAGAAATGACTCTGCAGATAGAGCCATAAGAATGACTCTGCAGATAGAGCCATGAGAATGACTCTGCAGATAGAGCCATGAGAAATGACTCTGCAGATAGAGCCATGAGAAATGACTCTGCAGATAGAGCCATGAGAAATGACTCTGCAGATAGAGCCATGAGAAATGACTCTGCAGATAGAGCCATGAGAAATGACTCTGCAGATAGAGCCATGAAATGAATGCAACTGATTATTAATGTTGTTTTTATAGGCATCATAAGCTTTGTTAGTTCCAGGTTTAATTTGTGCAATAAGTTTTTGCAATAAACATTGAACCAGTCCGGGCCTCCACTAGTACCCATTTTTAATTTTGGCCCACTGTGTATTTGAGTTTGACCCCCCTGTTCCACACACACACACACACACACACACACACACACACACCACACACAACACACAAACACACACACACCCACACACCAACACACACACACACACACACACACAACACACACACACCACACACACACACACACACACACACACACACACACACACCCACACACACACACACACCACACACACACACACACACACACACACACACACACACACACACACACACACCACACACACACACACACACACACCACACACACACACACACACCACACACACACACACACACACAATGATACATTCCTGATCTCACAGATGTTTAAATATATCTTTATCTAAAGTTCTTTAAAATATAAAATATATATTTTCCAAACTGTTTCTCTGAAATCTGTTTTCATGTAAAGCTTTTCTAATGTATTCATTTACCTGAATATGTAATAAAATCATCTCAATAAAGTCACCGTGTGTTGATGATCATTTATTTAGGATCTTTGGCAAATGTGGATTCCACTTTAAACTATTTAGTTAAACTCATTTTAGAATCTTTCCCAATGTTTGCAATCATTTAGTAAGTTTTCTACTAAACACAGATCCTGAGCTAAATACAGTACGAGGTAACCATGACGTTATTAACATCTGTAGAGGACTCTTTAAAGGAGAGACACTACATACTGATATACACCTGAACATCAGCAGGAGAGGACTCTTTAAAGTAGAGACACTACATACTGATATACCCTGAACATCAGCAGGAGAGGACTCTTTAAAGTAGAGACACTACATACTGATATACACCATCATCAGCAGGAGAGGACTCTTTAAAGTAGAGACACTACATACTGATATACACCTGAACATCAGCAGGAGAGCTCTTTAAAGTAGAGACACTACATACTGATACACCTGAACATCAGCAGGAGAGGACTCTTTAAAGTAGAGACACTACATACTGATATACACCTGAACATCAGCAGGAGAGGACTCTTTAAAGTAGAGACACTACATACTGATATACACCTGAACATCAGCAGGAGAGGACTCTTTAAAGTAGAGACACTACATACTGATATACACCTGACATCAGCAGGAGAGGACTCTTTAAAGTAGAGACACTACATACTGATATACACCTGAACATCAGCAGGAGAGGACTCTTTAAAGTAGAGACACTACATACTGATATACACCTGAACATCAGCAGGAGAGGACTCTTTAAAGTAGAGACACTACATACTGATATACACCTGAACATCAGCAGGAGAGGACTCTTTAAAGTAGAGACACTACATACTGATATACACCTGAACATCAGCAGGAGAGGACTCTTTAAAGTAGAGACACTACATACTGATATACACCTGAACACAGCAGGAGAGGACTCTTTAAAGTAGAGACACTACATACTGATATACACCTGACATCAGCAGGAGAGGACTCTTTAAAGTAGAGACACTGAGAGTACTACTACTGATATACACCTGAACATCAGCAGGAGAGGACTCTTTAAAGTGAGACACTACATACTGATATACACCTGAACATCAGCAGGAGAGGACTCTTTAAAGTGAGACACTACATACTGATATACACCTGAACGTCAGGACTCTTTAAAAAGAAACGTCTCAAATTTATAAAACAGCTTCTTTATTTTTTCAAACAATAAATACAAATATGTTAAACTCGAATGTCTTCATGTGTTCTTGTTCGTATAAAAGTGTGTTCATACAGAAAGTCATCATCTTTAATATCCGTCTGCTTCCATCGCACACGTTAAGATAATAAAGCACAGATTTAACATTTCTTAACGACTGGCTTTTTAGAAAAACAAAATATAAAACGTACAAAAAGATAAATATTCAGCAGGCGAGTGAATAAAATACATTTAGTGGAATAGTTTGGAGACGCTCGGGCGACGGGCCGCTGTCATACGTCCAATAAATACTAGATCAATAAATAGATTTTATTTAGCTGAAACTTCTGGATGGAAAACACCTGGTCAGGTTAACGAGGAGAGGGAGACACCTGGTCAGGTTAACGAGGAGAGGGAGACACCTGGTCAGGTTAACGAGGAGAGGGAGACCTGGTCAGGTTAACGAGGAGAGGGAGACACCTGGTCAGGTTAACGAGGAGAGGGAGACACCTGGTCAGGTTAACGAGGAGAGGGAGACACCTGGTCAGGTTAACGAGGTGAGGGAGACACCTGGTCAGGTTAACGAGGAGAGGGAGACACCTGGTCAGGTTAACGAGGAGGAGACACCTGGTCAGGTTAACGAGGAGAGGGAGACACCTGGTCAGGTTAACGAGGAGAGGGAGACACCTGGTCAGGTTAACGAGGAGAGGGAGACACCTGGTCAGGTTAACGAGGAGAGGGACACCTGGTCAGGTTAACGAGGAGAGGGAGACACCTGGTCAGGTTAACGAGGAGAGGGAGACACCTGGTCAGGTTAACGAGGAGAGGGAGACACCTGGTCAGGTTAACGAGGAGGGAGACACCTGGTCAGGTTAACGAGGTGAGGGAGACACCTGGTCAGGTTAACGAGGAGAGGGAGACACCTGGTCAGGTTAACGAGGAGAGGGAGACACCTGGTCAGGTTAACGAGGTGAGGAGACACCTGGTCAGGTTAACGAGGAGAGGGAGACACCTGGTCAGGTTAACGAGGAGAGGGAGACACCTGGTCAGGTTAACGAGGAGAGGGAGACACCTGGTCAGGTTAACGAGGCGAGGGAGACACCTGGTCAGGTTAACGAGGAGAGGGAGACACCTGGTCAGGTTAACGAGGAGAGGGAGACACCTGGTGAGGTTAACGAGGAGAGGGAGACACCTGGTGAGGTTAACGAGGAGAGGGAGACACCTGGTGAGGTTAACGAGGAGAGGGAGACACCTGGGAGGTTAACGAGGAGAGGGAGACACCTGGTCAGGTTAACGAGGAGAGGGAGACACCTGTCAGGTTAACGAGGAGAGGGAGACACCTGGTCAGGTTAACGAGGAGAGGGAGAGAGAGGTAAATCAGAGCGGGGATTTAAGGTAATAACATGTTCTATATTTCAGAAATTAAAGACTTGTTGGTTTTTTGGTGCAATTTTAAAAAATGCATGGAGGGAAAAACGATTGAAACTGAAATGAAATGTTTTTTGCAAGAAAAACTAATTTGTGACCAATTTTTGTTTTAATTTTAGTTTGCAAATTTGTTTTTAAGACACGAGATGAACCCCGTCCTCACAGCAGGTTTACATTTGGTCAAAAGGTGGCGTTAAACTTTACAAAGTCGCAGAGCAGTATTTAAAAGGTGCTCGATCGGTGAGGTTTTTAAATCTGTGCAGAAACTCAGTGACGTGAAGACGAAGAGGTTAGCAACATTTAGCTTAGCATTGGTGAGATCATAACCTTTTTACTCAAATAATATCTAGACCACAATGAACATTTGAGGTGGGGGAAAGGGAGCCATGGGGGGGGGGGGGGGGGGGGGGGGGGGGGGGGGGGGGGGGGGGGGGGGGGGGGGGGGGTAATAATGGTTGGTAAAAAAAGACTGAATTTCGAGGTTAAAGTTTTACATTTTCCCCAAAAAAAGGTTTTTTTCTGTATAATTTGAATTTCTTTTATTTCAATGTGCAAATATGATCTTTGAGAATATTCCATTCCCCTGATGAATGTCGAACCCTAACCTCAGACATTTTGAGTTATTTTTTCTTGCAAATAATCCGAGAATATTGTATTTTTCTGTTCAATTTAAAAGATTACATTGGAGCATTTTCTGACATTTATGATTGAAATATTACCTTAACGATTAATCCGTTATTAAAGATTTGACTGATTGTTCCGGCTTTTTAAAAACAGGTATTTCTCGGTCATGATTATTAATTGTTTTCAGGCTAAAATGTTATGAAAGTTTGTTTAAAATGAACGTTTCTATATGAAATAAAATCAGTGGCGCTCGATTGATACTGGATATTACTTCTGTTCTGATGAAGACATTTATAAAACTATTTCCTTATAAAAACGGACAGGTCCGTCACTTCTTAAACCATCCCCCAATGATCCGATTCCCTGGAGAGTCACTTATTATTGGAGCTATTTTAAAGTTGTTGGTTTTATGAACAAGTGGTTGATTTCCAGATCTTTTTAGCTGAAAGTCCTCACGTTGTGCTCTGAATAAGGACCGTTAGGCATTTTCTTGCAGCAGGAACAAAAACAGAAACAGAATATAGCCGAGAGGAAAAGTCCTGGACTTCTGAGAACAAAACAAAACACAGGAAAATGAAAAACAAGAAATATAAAAAGAGGAAATTCAGAATGCCTGTCTGCCTGCTTCTGTCCGACTGAAAGCTCACTTATTCAAATCCTCCGATCAGATTTCAGATGCTTCTCAGACTTCCTGCAGCAGAAACACGTCGTCATGAATCTGCAGGAGGTTAAGATCTGGACCCGGTTTAGAAAGTGAAGGCAGAGTCCATCCTGAAGAGAAACTCAGTTCTTAACGAGCAGGAGGTTTAAGAAAGGACAGGTCACAGGACAGGACACAGGACAGGACACAGGACAGACACAGGACAGGACACAGGACAGGACACAGGACAGGACAGTCTGAGTCAGATGAGAGTTCCTAGCATCAGAACAAACCTCATTTTTAACGAGCAGAAGGTTTAAAGATCTTGACTTCATAAACAAACTAAAGGCCGTTTCCATCTTGAATCAGATGAGAGTCCGTAGCATCAGAACAAACCTTGGTAAACAAACTAGAGGCCGTTTCCACCTTGAAGTAGAAACACCGAATCATCATTAGAGTTCGTAGCGGCGTAAGATCCCCACAATGCCCCTCTCCTCTACTCTTTCTTCAGGTGAGCGTCTTGGCACCGGCGCAGGTATGTCTTGTAGAAGAAGTTGCTGAACAGCATCAGGTAGCTCCCGTACATGACGGCCGCGCAGCCGATGTTATCGATGCGCGTGGGGCAGTCTGCGCTGTTCATCCATTTATAAACCAGCGCGCTGACCAGCAGTCCCATCCCATCTGTCCGATCTGAGCGCTGGTGATGATCACAGCGAGCGGTCGAGGGACCTTTAACCCTGCGGCGCGAGCAGATAGTAGCTGTACATGAGAGCATGCACGGTGAAGTTCATGGTCATGAACCAGCCGCCGCCCGCCACCATGTCCTTGTAAGTACCAGGAGTAGAGCAGCACGGTGATGTGATGGTACCAGTGCAGGAACAGCAGCTTCTGCTTCCTCAGCACCACGAAGGCCGTGTCGCCTGGCAGAGAGAGGGTCAAAAGGTCAATGGACTGCACTTACACATCTCTTTATCCAGTCTGTTCAACCCCTCAAGCTCTTTACATACTACGAGTCATTCACACCAAACATTTCTAGAAAGATGTCCAGAAGATTTGGGAAAGTTGCAGAAATATATCAAAACAAATGTTAAAGTGACAGAAAAATGACTCGAAACATTAGTGAACAAATATGTGTAAGATCCTTAAAAATGACCAAACCTTATGAGAGGTTTAATTAGATATAAATATCTAATTAATATTAAAAAAAACATGACTTTATAATCTGATAATATAAAAGAAAATCTTGTATAATAAATGACTTCATGGAATTACTGAGCGTAAACATGTCTAATAAATATAAACGTACCCAGCTCCGGGGCCTTGCTCAGCACGAAGGCGTACGCCCAGAACTTGCTGACCGGCCCGTTGTAGAAGCTCTGATCACAGATGGAGCGTCTGAAGCCCTGGAGACTCAGGATGTGAACCATGTAGGAACTGGTCCGCACCGCCCCGATGATACTACACCGCGCACACACACACACACACACACACACACACAGAGACACACACACACACACACACACACACAGAGAGAGACACACACAGAGAGACACACACAGAGAGAAAACACACAGAGACACACACACACACAGAGAGACACACACACAGAGACAGACACACACACACCAGAGAGAGACACACACAGAGAGAGACACACACACAGAGAAACACACACAGAGAGACACACACACAGAGACAGACACACAGAGACACACACACACAGAGACACACAGAGCGACAAACACACACACACACACAGAGAGAGACACACACAGAGAGACACACACACAGAGACACACACACACAGACACACAGAGCGACAAACACACACACACACACACACACACAGAGAGAGACACACACACAGAGACAGACACACACAGAGACACACACACACACAGAGCACACACAGAGAGAAACACACAGACACACACAGAGACACACAAGAGAAACACACACAGAGAGACACACACACAGAGACACACACACACGTTTAGTTAAAGAAGCATAGACCTGGTAAAACATTCAAGGCTTTATCATCATGTGCTCAGCAGCTACAGATAACTGTTGGGAAGATACTGAACGTCCTCCTCCAACATGAGAGCAGCATGATAACAAAGGTATCCCAACTGTAGCTGTGTACCTGACAGGATGTCTGATTACCTAGAAGAGCATCAGGACTGTTTGAGGCATATGATAGCTATGTGATTAACATGATGATTCAGCCTCTATGGAGATAGACATATGACAAGCATGATCATTTCTGACGTGGAGCTGATCTGAAGTAAACATTGAATACTGCTTTCTCTTCCTCCATCTTGTGACTGTGTAACTCCCTCTCTTGGATATCAGCATGTGAAGGACACTGTTCAGGAACTAGTTGATGCTCTGTATGTGATGACTACTTCCATTCTGGAGAGGATCACAAATACATGGATCCTGAGGTTGAAGCTCAAGTCGGGGACCAGTGAGAGTTTTCTAACAGTGTCAATGAAAAACTGAAGTCCTCCTCCAACAGAGAAACATGAATATATATATAGGACATAATACAAATAAAATAGAAAGAGTGCAAGAAGAGTCTATACAAGGAGATGGAATTATATATTAGATAAATAATTTGCAAATGCAAACAGATGAATGTTTATGGATGTTCTTTAAAGGTTCATGTGTCTGATAGTCTTATCATGGTCATGTGGGCGGGGTGTAAATATGAGACCGTGTTCTGACTCATTACGTCGTATTTTATATATTATTATTATTATTATTATTATTATTATTCCGCCCCTTGTAGCACTTTTAGCAATGAAAGGTGCTTTACAAATAACATGTATTATTCTTATTTGATATGATTTACTGACTTTATACAACGTGTTTTTACCTGAAGACGGCGAGGCTGAGCGACCAGAGGACGAGCGGCAGGCGCAGGTTCATCTTGGGGCGGAGCTTCATGTAGTGCTGACCTCCGAACACCAGGGCGGCGTAAAGAGCGCTGAACACAAACGACTTCCTCCTGAAGAGAGAAAAAAAAAGGGAAACGTTAAAGTAGAGACACTACATACTGATATACACCTGAACATCAGCAGGAGAGGACTCTTTAAAGTAGAGACACTACATACTGATATACACCTGAACATCAGCAGGAGAGGACTCTTTAAAGTAGAGACACTACATACTGATATACACCTGAAGATCAGCAGGAGAGGACTCTTTAAAGTAGAGACACTACATACTGATATACACCTGAACATCAGCAGGAGAGGACTCTTTAAAGTAGAGACACTACATACTGATATACACCTGAAATCAGCAGGAGAGGACTCTTTAAAGTAGAGACACTACATACTGATATACACCTGAACATCAGCAGGAGAGGACTCTTTTAAAGTAGAGACACTACACACTGATATACACCTGAACATCCGCAGGAGAGGACTCTTTAAAGTAGAGACACTACACACTGATATACACCTGAACATCAGCAGGAGAGGACTCTTTAAAGTAGAGACACTACATACTGATATACACCTGAACATCAGCAGGAGAGGACTCTTTAAAGTAGAGACACTACATACTGATATACACCTGAAGATCAGCAGGAGAGGACTCTTTAAAGTAGAGACACTACATACTGATATACACCTGAAGATCAGCAGGAGAGGACTCTTTAAAGTAGAGACACTACATACTGATATACACCTGAAGATCAGCAGGAGAGGACTCTTTAAAGTAGAGACACTACATACTGATATACACCTGAACATCAGCAGAGAGGACTCTTTAAAGTAGAGGCACTACATACTGATATACACCTGAACATCAGCAGGAGAGGACTCTTTAAAGTAGAGACACTACATGCTGATATACACCTGAACATCAGCAGGAGAGGACTCTTTAAAGTAGAGACACTACATACTGATATACACCTGAACATCAGCAGGAGAGGACTATTTAAAGTAGAGGCACTACATGCTGATATACACCTGAAGATCAGCAGGAGAGGACTCTTTAAATTAGAGACACTACATACTGATATACACCTGAACATCAGCAGGAGAGGACTCTTTAAAGTAGAGACACTACATGCTGATATACACCTGATCATCAGCAGGAGAGGACTCTTTAAAGTAGAGACACTGCATACTGATATACACCTGAACATCAGCAGGAGAGGACTCTTTAAAGTAGAGACACTACATACTGATATACACCTGAACATCAGCAGGAGAGGACTCTTTAAAGTAGAGACACTACATACTGATATACACCTGAAGATCAGCAGGAGAGGACTCTTTAAAGTAGAGACACTACATACTGATATACACCTGAAGATCAGCAGGAGGGACTCTTTAAAGTAGAGACACTACATACTGATATACACCTGAAGATCAGCAGGAGAGGACTCTTTAAAGTAGAGACACTACATACTGATATACACCTGAACATCAGCAGGAGAGGACTCTTTAAAGTAGAGGCACTACATACTGATATACACCTGAACATCAGCAGAGAGGACTCTTTAAAGTAGAGACACTACATGCTGATATACACCTGAACATCAGCAGGAGGACTCTTTAAAGTAGAGACACTACATACTGATATACACCTGAACATCAGCAGGAGAGGACTCTTTAAAGTAGAGGCACTACATGCTGATATACACCTGAAGATCAGAGAGGACTCTTTAAATTAGAGACACTACATACTGATATACACCTGAACATCAGCAGGAGAGGACTCTTTAAAGTAGAGACACTACATGCTGATATACACCTGATCATCAGCAGGAGAGGACTCTTTAAAGTAGAGACACTGCATACTGATATACACCTGAACATCAGCAGGAGAGGACTCTTTAAAGTAGAGACACTACACACTGATATACACCTGAACATCAGCAGGAGAGGACTCTTTAAAGTAGAGGCACTACATACTGATATACACCTGAACATCAGCAGGAGAGGACTCTTTAAAGTAGAGGCACTACATACTGATATACACCTGAACATCAGCAGGAGAGGACTCTTTAAAGTAGAGACACTACATGCTGATATACACCTGAACATCAGCAGGAGAGGACTCTTTAAAGTAGAGACACTGCATACTGATATACACCTGAACATCAGCAGGAGAGGACTCTTTAAAGTAGAGACACTGCATACTGATATACACCTGAACATCAGCAGGAGAGGACTCTTTAAAGTAGAGGCACTACATACTGATATACACCTGAACATCAGCAGGAGAGGACTCTTTAAAGTAGAGACACTACATACTGATATACACTTGACCATCAGCAGAGAGGACTCTTTAAAGTAGAGACACTACATACTGATATACACCTGAACATCAGCAGGAGAGAACTCTTTAAAGTAGAGACACTACATACTGATATACACCTGAACATCAGCAGGAGAGGACTCTTTAAAGTAGAGACACTACATACTGATATACACCTGATCTCAGCAGGAGAGGACTCTTTAAAGTAGAGACACTGCATACTGATATACACCTGAACATCAGCAGGAGAGGACTCTTTAAAGTAGAGACACTACATACTGATATACACCTGAACATCAGCAGGAGAGGACTCTTTAAAGTAGAGACACTACATACTGATATACACCTGAACATCAGCAGGAGAGAACTCTTTAAAGTAGAGACACTACATACTGATATACACCTGATCATCAGCAGGAGAGGACTCTTTAAAGTAGAGGCACTACATACTGATATACACCTGAACATCAGCAGGAGAGGACTCTTTAAAGTAGAGACACTACATACTGATATACACCTGAACATCAGCAGGAGAGGACTCTTTAAAGTAGAGACACTACATACTGATATACACCTGAACATCAGCAGGAGAGGACTCTTTAAAGTAGAGACACTACATACTGATATACACCTGATCATCAGCAGGAGAGAACTCTTTAAAGTAGAGACACTACATACTGATATACACCTGAACATCAGCAGGAGGAGGACTCTTTAAAGTAGAGACACTACATACTGATATACACCTGATCATCAGCAGGAGAGGACTCTTTAAAGTAGAGACACTACATACTGATATACACCTGAACATCAGCAGGAGAGAACTCTTTAAAGTAGAGACACTACATACTGATATACACCTGATCATCAGCAGAGAGGGACTCTTTAAAGTAGAGGCACTACATACTGATATACACCTGAACATCAGCAGGAGAGGACTCTTTAAAGTAGAGGCACTACATACTGATATACACCTGAACATCAGCAGGAGAGGACTCTTTAAAGTAGAGACACTACATGCTGATATACACCTGAACATCAGCAGGAGAGGACTCTTTAAAGTAGAGACACTGCATACTGATATACACCTGAACATCAGCAGGAGAGGACTCTTTAAAGTAGAGACACTGCATACTGATATACACCTGAACATCAGCAGGAGAGGACTCTTTAAAGTAGAGGCACTACATACTGATATACACCTGAACATCAGCAGGAGAGGACTCTTTAAAGTAGAGACACTACATACTGATATACACTTGACATCAGCAGGAGAGGACTCTTTAAATAGAGACACTACATACTGATATACACCTGAACATCAGCAGGAGAGAACTCTTTAAAGTAGAGACACTACATACTGATATACACCTGAACATCAGCAGGAGAGGACTCTTTAAAGTACAGACACTGCATACTGATATACACCTGAACATCAGCAGGAGAGGACTCTTTAAAGTAGAGACACTGCATACTGATATCACCTGAACATCAGCAGGAGAGGACTCTTTAAAGTAGAGACACTACATACTGATATACACCTGAACATCAGCAGGAGAGGACTCTTTAAAGTAGAGGCACTACATACTGATATACACCTGAACATCAGCAGGAGAACTCTTTAAAGTAGAGACACTACATACTGATATACACTTGACATCAGCAGGAGAGGACTCTTTAAAGTAGAGACACTACATACTGATATACACCTGAACATCAGCAGGAGAGAACTCTTTAAAGTAGAGACACTACATACTGATATACACCTGAACATCAGCAGGAGAGGACTCTTTAAAGTAGAGACACTACATACTGATATACACCTGAACATCAGCAGGAGAGGACTCTTTAAAGTAGAGACACTACATACTGATATACACCTGAACATCAGCAGGAGAGGACTCTTTAAAGTGGTTTGTTGCAGTTCCTCATGTAGATATGTTAATTTAAAGTATGTGTTCATGCTGACTTGTTTACGTTCGGCCACACCTTAAATCCCATTACAAAAAAAAACTACATTTTCCGGCAGGTGAGAGGCCGACCTGCTCTACCTGCTCTCCAGGCGTCTTCACCTGATTTACCTTCAGGGGATTACATCAGCCCACTTTAACTACATCAGATTTAAAAGAAGATTTGTTGTGTTGAATGTTGGTGTCATGTTACTTTAGGTGTTTGGAAGCAGCTGTGATTGACAGACCATCGATTTGTATTATATTTTTTTCAAGCTGTGAAAAATGAACACGTTTTGTTTTATAATAAATTGCCATCAGTGGAATAAACCAATAAATAAATTCCTGATAATGGCTGATTTTACAGGTTTTATATCATGAATCAGTTAAAAAATATCACACTAGTCAAACAAACAGTTATTTTCCAGTGAAAGTTTAAAATCAGGTCACATTTTTCTCGGTTTCTGCTGCATATTTTGAGATGTCATCACCTGGGAGTGACTGCCTTTAACAGGAAAACCGGATTTAAAATAAATAGCACAACCTACCAAAAATAAGTGACGTTACAGTGCCTCACCTGTAGTACACCTGTAGCACACCTGAGTTAGAGATAAAGCTTTCTCCTTTTAGTAACCCAAGAATACTCGATACGAGTTTGACCAACATTTTAAAAAAACGCACCAAATCTCGTTCACAATTTACTAGTTTTAAAGTTCTCTGCTTTGTAAATCACATACGAGTTGGATAAAAAGAAATGTATGTATTTCTAGAATAAGCTATAAAAGCTTGTCAATTCGGCTTAAATCTTTTTCTAAAAAGCACTTTTATTACACTAAAAACAGAAGATATATTTGAAGTGATTTGATTTTTTTAAGCGACCATCGCCGTTTGCTCCTCGTTCGGTGCGGCACTTAGTATCGATCTAACCGGTTAAGGAAGGGGTGTGTGTTTGAAATACGTGTTTTTAGTTTAGTTGATGTATGCCGAAACAAGACTGGATCCAAACCTCAAGAAACTGACTTCAAACACGTTTAAAACAACTCCTACTTTTACAGTAGAGAGATTTCTATTTTTAAAAAAAAGTTAGTTTCTTAATGGAGTTTTGCACGTGGCTTCCACCACAGTTACCGGGGGCATTTCGACTCTTTCTTACCGTTCATTAGCTATTAAAGGTTTAAAGTCAGGGCAAACATCTCTCAGTTTCTGCTACACACTTCAATATGTCCTCCACAATGAGGGTTTTAAACCCCACTTTCCTCATATTTGTTACAAAACATCATTTTAAACAAAGTATATGTAAAGAATCAACATGAAATCTCCACTCTGTTCTACTCGGTAATAAAGCTCACTTTTCTCCGCTCCCTCCCCCCCCCCGCCGCTCACTTTTCTCCGCTCCCCCCCCCCCCCTGAACAGTTAGCGGGGGATGTAAACCCTCATTAGAAGCAGATAAGTTAAGATATAATGCTGATAAATCAATAAGTTACCAGTTGTCCTGCATCCACTGAATGGCTCCTCTCTCGTCGAACTCCTCTCGAAGCTCCACTCAGACAGCGGCAGCTCGGAGGCGTTCAGCAGAAGCTCCATGATGACAGGTTTGTTCAAGATAAATGTAAATATAAAGTGTTGTATTAGCAGTGAGAGTCCTGTGTTTCCGTCCTCCCTTCGTCTGTTCTGGCTCCTCACCTGTCTCACACTCCTAATTAAAGCCTATTAGCAGGGGGCGTGGCTTACAGGACACACCTGCTTCCTTTCAACTTCTTTCAAACTTCTTTCTTTCCGTCTTTTTTTAAATGACAGTTATTGTAAAATGTTGATTTAATTTTAAGATTTATTATAAACTAACATGTAATATTCTTTAATTAACATTCAACGTTTGTTGTTTACATTTCAGCTTTGCTAAAGATGACATAAACAAACATATTACTATTTATTTTTACATGAATTATTTTTCTCTATTTTTAATAAACGTTACATTTCCTAAACATTTTGTACCACAACCTCTCATTTTAAACAATATTTAATGTGAAACAAAAGCTGAATTTAAGAATATTAGAAGAGAAGAAGAAGAAAGATATTGGAAGATAACAGTATATTTTAAAAGCTTGGATTTGATCATAAAACATGTCCAATATGTGGAAAAATGCCCGAAAATGGTCTGAAAAGTGCTTAAAATGTAGAATAAAAGAGTGATGTGTATCTGAAAAACTGATAGTTCAATATGTGAATAATTATAAATTAATGATGTGAAAGAACATTCAAAATATAGCCGAAAATAATGAACTACCTAACTGACTAAATTAATAAATACCTAAATAAATGCCTTAATGATTAACTGAATAAAAACCAACTAGCTCATTAACTAACTGACTAAATAAAATAAAAATATAAAAAAACAATTAAAGATAATCGAGTAAAAGTTATTTATTTATGTAATCGTTTATTTGGCAGGGACAGTGCACATTAATGAGCACTCAAAACACTAGACAGAAAGCCATTCCGGTATCATCATTGTCACTTTGATAAAAAGTATAATCTGTTCAGCTGGGGAAATCTCATAGTTTACAAAAACATCTGCTTAGTTGATAAGATCACTCGTGGGTTGGCTCCTCCTCCTCTGGCTGGCTTCATCAGCCCAGAGCCAGTGAAAACTAGCCTTTTGGCTCATTCGAGTACTTTTACATGTTTTTAATATGTTGATTAATGTACACTGTCCCTTGTTTTAAATAAATCAATTCAATAAAATGCGTCAAGCGTAATATGCCGGATTTAGCTTGAGCTAATTTCCATCCGCATGAAACATTTAGACATTTACAAACATATCAAAAACAAAATACATGATATGCAGAAAGTGCAAAAGAGCAAGAGCAGCAAGTATTTACCACATGGTAATATAGCAGCTATGACATGTAAAGGGCAAGAGAGGATACCCCTGAGTTAAAGAAGAGGAGAGACCCTGAGTTAAGAAGGGAGAGACCCCTGTGTTAAAGAAGAGGAGAGACCTCTGTGTTAAAGAAGAGGAGATACCCCTGAGTTAAAGAAGAGGAGAGACCCCTGAGTTAAAGAAGAGGGAGACCCCTGAGTTAAAGAAGAGGAGATACCCCTGAGTTAAAGAAGAGGAGAGACCCCTGAGTTAAAGAAGAGGAGAGACCTCTGAGTTAAAGAAGAGGAGAGACCCCTGAGTTAAAGAAGAGGAGATACCCCTGAGTTAAAGAAGAGGAGATACCTCTGTGTTAAAGAAGAGGAGAGACCCCTGAGTTAAAGAAGAGGAGAGACCTCTGTGTTAAAGAAGAGGAGAGACCCCTGAGTTAAAGAAGAGGAGAGACCTCTGTGTTAAAGAAGAGGAGATACCCCGGAGTTAAGAAGAGGAGAGACCCCTGAGTTAAAGAAGAGGAGAGACCCCTGTGTTAAAGAAGAGGAGAGACCTCTGTGTTAAAGAAGAGGGAGACCCCTGAGTTAAAGAAGAGGAGAGACCCCTGAGTTAAAGAAGAGGAGAGACCCCTGAGTTAAAGAAGAGGAGAGACCCCTGAGTTAAAGAAGAGGAGAGACCCCTGAGTTAAAGAAGAGGAGAGACCCTGTGTTAAAGAAGAGGAGAGACCCCTGAGTTAAAGAAGAGGAGAGACCCCTGAGTTAAAGAAGAGGAGAGACCCCTGAGTTAAAGAAGAGGAGAGACCCTGTGTTAAAGAAGAGGAGAGACCCCTGAGTTAAAGAAGAGGAGAGACCCCTGAGTTAAAGAAGAGGAGAGACCCCTGTGTTAAAGAAGAGGAGAGACCCTGAGTTAAAGAAGAGGAGAGACCCCTGTGTTAAAGAAGAGGAGAGACCCCTGAGTTAAAGAAGAGGAGAGACCCCTGAGTTAAAGAAGAGGAGAGACCCCTGTGTTAAAGAAGAGGAGAGACCCCTGAGTTAAAGAAGAGGAGAGACCCCTGAGTTAAAGAAGAGGAGAGACCCCTGAGTTAAAGAAGAGGAGAGACCCCTGAGTTAAAGAAGAGGAGAGACCCCTGAGTTAAAGGGCATTAGTGATTGCACGTCTGTTTGTTTCTCATTTCAATCTGACAGTAAAATAACTAAATACTGAAGTTCTTCTCATTTCCTGCTCGGGTGGAGCTGAGCAGAAACTGAAGAACCGGTTTCTCTGTTTCGCATTCTCAGAAACAAGCTGGAAATAATTTAACATATTTAAAGGTCTCTTCTGCGTCAACATGTGTCCCCTCTGTGTAAAGAGACTCTCTCTTACACAGAGGGGACACATGTCTCTCCTACATCAACATGTGTCCCCTCTTCCTCATGTCTCTTCTACATCAACATTGTGTCCCCTCTTCTTCATGTCTCTTCTACATCAACATGTGTCCCCTCTTTCATGTCTTGCTACATCAAACATGTGTCCCCTCTTCTTCATGTCTCTTCTACATCAACATGTGTCCCCTCTTCTTCATGTCTCTTCTACATCAACATGTGTCCCCTCTTCTTCATGTCTCTTCTACATCAACATGTGTCCCCTCTTCTTCATGTCTCTTCTACATCAACATGTGTCCCCTCTTCTCCATGTCTCTTCTACATCAACATGTGTCCCTCTTCTTCATGTCTCTTCTACATCAACATGTGTCCCTCTTCTTCATGTCTCTTCTACATAACACATGTGTCCCCTCACTTTAATACATGAATGGAAATCATTTAAAAAAGCGAGCATTAGCAGTATCTCTACACTGTGGATTCATTAACTCAGATTATCAAGAAACATCAAGGATTCATAACTTTAATTAAAAGATATAAAAGGCAGATTTTTTTTAGATTCAATTAAAATAAATATACAAAAACAAATCTGTTTTTAAAAAAAAATCAAAATTATAAAATAAAACTATTTAAAACAATACAAATATATTTATTTTGACTTCAGTAAAAGCACTTTTCTGCCATCTGCTGGACATAAAGTGAACTGCATATCAGAGGAGGTTTCAGAAGATCTTCATGAAACATAAAGCAATCATAATTATAAAACCAAACATAAGGCTTAGGTTAAATAACAACATGTAAAAAATGTGTTTTTAGATTTAAAAATCAAGACAATTTCACCTTCTGTGATGAATCTGTAAATAACTGTAATATATACTACATTACATCACATCACATTACATTACTACCTTTAAGAAGAAATTGGGAGGGATGAAACCCTCTTTACTGGTCACACATGCAGAGACACAGTGGACATTTGTTCTCTGCTTTTAACCCATCCTAGTGCCAGGAGTCTAGTGCCAGGAGTCTAGTGCCAGGAGTCTAGCACCAGGAGTCTAGCACCAGGAGTCTAGCACCAGGAGTCTAGCACCAGGAGTCTAGTACCAGGAGTCTAGCACCAGGAGTCTAGAACCAGGAGTTAGTACCAGGAGTCTAGCACCAGGAGTCTAGCACCAGGAGTCTAGCACCAGGAGTCTAGTGCCAGGAGTCTAGTGCCAGGAGTCTAGCACCAGGAGTCTAGCACCAGGAGTCTAGCACCAGGAGTCTAGCACAGGAGTCTAGTACCAGGAGTCTAGCACCAGGAGTCTAGAACCAGGAGTCTAGTACCAGGAGTCTAGCACCAGGAGTCTAGTACCAGGAGTCTAGAACCAGGAGTCTAGTACCAGGAGTCTAGCACCAGGAGTCTAGTACCAGGAGTCTAGAACCAGGAGTCTAGCACCAGGAGTCTAGCACCAGGAGTCTAGTACCAAGAGTCTAGTACCAGGAGTCTAGAACCAGGAGTCTAGTACCAGGAGTCTAGCACCAGGAGTCTAGTACAGGAGTCTAGTGCCAGGAGTCTAGTGCCAGGAGTCTAGCACCAGGAGTCTAGCACCAGGAGTCTAGTACCAAGAGTCTAGTACCAGGAGTCTAGAACCAGGAGTCTAGTACCAGGAGTCTAGCACCAGGAGTCTAGTACCAGGAGTCTAGAACCAGGAGTCTAGTACCAGGAGTCTAGGACCAGGAGTCTAGCACCAGGAGTCTAGTACCAGGAGTCTAGAACCAGGAGTCTAGTACCAGGAGTCTAGGACCAGGAGTCTAGCACCAGGAGTCTAGCACCAGGAGTCTAGCACCAAGAGTCTAGTACCAGGAGTCTAGAACCAGGAGTCTAGTACCAGGAGTCTAGCACCAGGAGTCTAGTACCAGGAGTCTAGAACCAGGAGTCTAGTACCAGGAGTCTAGGACCAGGAGTCTAGGACCAGGAGTCTAGCACCAGGAGTCTAGTACCAGGAGTCTAGAACCAGGAGTCTAGTACCAGGAGTCTAGGACCAGGAGTCTAGGACCAGGAGTCTAGGACCAGGAGTCTAGTACCAGTACCAGGAGTCTAGTGCAGGAGTCTAGTACCAGGAGTCTAGTGCCAGGAGTCTAGCACCAGGAGTCTAGCACCAGGAGTCTAGCACCAGGAGTCTAGTACCAGGAGTCTAGTGCTAGGAGTCTAGTGCCAGGAGTCTAGGACCAGGAGTCTAGGACCAGGAGTCTAGAACCAGGAGTCTAGTACCAGGAGTCTAGTACCAGGAGTCTAGGACCAGGAGTGTAGGACCAGGAGTCTAGTACAGGAATCTAGGACAGGAGTCTAGGACCAGGAGTCTAGTACCAGTACCAGGAGTCTAGTGCAGGAGTCTAGTACCAGGAGTCTAGTACTAGGAGTATAGTACCAGGAGTCTAGTACCAGGAGTCTAGTACCAGGAGTCTAGTACTAGGAGTCTAGTACCACGAGTCTAGTACCAGGAGTCTAGTACTAGGAGTCTAGTGCCAGGAGTCTAGCACCAGGAGTCTAGCACCAGGATCTAGCACCAGGAGTCTAGTACCAGAGTCTAGTACCAGGAGTCTAGAACCAGGAGTCTAGTACCAGGAGTCTAGCACCAGGAGTCTAGCACCAGGAGTCTAGTACCAGAGTCTAGTACCAGGAGTCTAGAACCAGGAGTCTAGTACCAGGAGTCTAGCACCAGGAGTCTAGTACCAGGAGTCTAGAACCAGGAGTCTAGCAGGAGTCTAGACCAGGAGTCTCCAGGAGTCTAGCACCAGGGTCTAGTACCAGGAGTCTAGAACCAGGAGTCTAGTACCAGGAGTCTAGGACCAGGAGTCTAGGACCAGGAGTCTAGTACCAGTACCAGGAGTCTAGTGCCAGGAGTCTAGTACCAGGAGTCTAGTACTAGGAGTATAGTACCAGGAGTCTAGTACCAGGAGTCTAGTACTAGGAGTCTAGTACCACGAGTCTAGTACCAGGAGTCTAGTACTAGGAGTCTAGTGCCAGGATCTAGTACCAGGAGTCTAGTACCAGGAGTCTAGCACCAGGAGTCTAGTGCCAGAGTCTAGTACCAGGAGTCTAGTGCCAGGAGTCTAGCACCAGGAGTCTAGTACCAGGAGTCTAGCACCAGGAGTCTAGTGCCAGGAGTCTAGTAGGAGTCTAGTACCAGGAGTCTAGCACCAGGAGTCTCGTACCAGGAGTCTAGTACCAGGAGTCTAGTACCAGGAGTCTAGCACCAGGAGTCTAGTGCCAGGATTCTAGTAGGAGTCTAGTACCAGGAGTCTAGTACCAGGAGTCTAGTACCAGGAGTCTAGTACCAGGAGTCTAGCACAGGAGTCTAGTACCAGGAGTCTTGTACAGGAGTCTAGTACTAGGAGTCTAGTAGGAGTCTAGTCCAGGAGTCTAGCACCAGGAGTCTAGTACCAGGAGTCTAGTACCAGGAGTCTAGAACCAGGAGTCTAGTGCCAGGAGTCTAGTAGGAGTCTAGTACCAGGAGTTAGCACCAGGAGTCTAGTACCAGGAGTCTAGTGCCAGGAGTCTAGTAGGAGTCTAGTACCAGGAGCCAGTACCAGGAGTCTAGTACCAGGAGTCCAGTACAGGAGTCTAGTACCAGGAGTCTAGTACTAGGAGTCTAGTACTAGGAGTCTAGTGCCAGGAGTCTAGTAGGAGTCTAGTACCAGGAGTCTAGTGCCAGGAGTCTAGTAGGAGTCTAGTACCAGGAGTCTAGCACCAGGAGTCTAGTGCCAAGAGTCTAGCAGGAGTCTAGTACCAGGAGTCTAGTACCAGGAGTCTAGTACCAGGAGTCTAGTACCAGGAGTCTATGACCAGGAGTCTAGTACCAGGAGTCTAGAACCAGGAGTCTAGAACCAGGAGTCTAGTCCAGGAGTCTAGAACCAGGAGTCTAGTACCAGGAGTCTAGAACCAGGAGTCTAGTACCAGGAGTCTAGCAGGAGTCTAGTACCAGGAGTCTAGTACCAGGAGTCTAGAACCAGGAGTCTAGAACCAGGAGTCTAGTACCAGGAGTCTAGGAACCAGGAGTCTAGTACCAGGAGTCTAGTACCAGGATTCTAGTACCAGGAGTCTAGAACCAGGAGTCTAGAACCAGGAGTCTAGTACCAGGAGTCTACCAGTCTAGTACCAGGAGTCTAGTACTAGGAGCAGTGGGCAGCTATTGTACAGCGCCCGGGGAGCAATGGGGTTGGGGGGTTGTCCGGTGCCTTGCTCAAGGGCACCACGACAGGGCAGGAGGTGAACTGGGAGCTCTCCAAGTAGCAGTCCACGCTCCATATTTAGGTCTGGTCGGGGACTTGATCCGGCGACCCTACGGCTCACAGTCCAAGCCCCTACTGACATAATACCATCACCTGCTGTCTCATACTGGAGCTGGATGTGTGTTTTATAAATTGTGTAATTTCTACTTTTATTTGATAGTTTTATTGATGATTCTTAATTAATAACAAGCTGTCTTTGGCCGTATCTCATTTCTGGGATTTCCCCTCCTCGACTCCTTGAATCCTCGACTCCTCGGTCCTCCGGTAGTGACCGGAAATGAATTTCAGCGCGTCATGTTGAAGGAGATCTCATTTCTCTAAATGCACTTCGAGGACCGAGGATCGAGCGTGGAGGAGGCTCTCTGGAGAGAGCTATAACCAAGGAGAGAGGAGAGAGGAGGCTCTCTGGAGGAGCTATAACCGAGGAGAGAGGAGAGAGGAGAGAGGAGGCTCTCTGGAGGAGCTATAACCGAGGAGAGAGGAGAGAGGAGAGAGGGGCTCTCTGAGGAGCTATAACGAGGAGAGAGGAGAGAGGAGGCTCTCTGGAGGAGCTATAACCGAGGAGAGAGGAGAGAGGAGAGAGGAGGCTCTCTGGAGGAGCTATAACCGAGGAGAGAGGAGAGAGGAGGCTCTCTGGAGGAGCTATAACCGAGGATACACTGATGGCTCCTCCACGGATGTATTTCCGGCAACAGTGATGTTTCAAAGAGTTGTGACGCACGGCCGGATGATCTCAGCAATGACAGCTCTGCATGCATCCCTGGATATTATTTTATTAACTGCTTTCATCGCGACGCGATGTTTCCAGAGAGAACAGCTGTGAGGTCCAGCAGAAAGCAGAGCAGTGTTCCAGAGAGAACAGCTGTGAGGTCCAGCAGAAAGCAGAGCAGTGTCTCAGAGAGAACAGCTGTGAGGTCCGTGCAGAAAGCAGAGCAGTGTCTCCAGAGAGAACAGCTGTGAGGTCCAGCAGAAAGCAGAGCAGTGTTCCAGAGAGAACAGCTGTGAGGTCCGTGCAGAAAGCAGAGCAGTGTTTCCAGAGAGAACAGCTGTGAGGTCCAGCAGAAAGCAGAGCAGTGTTTCCAGAGAGAACAGCTGTGAGGTCCGTGCAGAAAGCAGAGCAGTGTTTCCAGAGAGAACAGCTGTGAGGTCCGTGCAGAAAGCAGAGCAGTGTTTCCAGAGAGAACAGCTGTGAGGTCCGTGCAGAAAGCAGAGCAGTGTTTCCAGAGAGAACGCTGTGAGGTCCGTGCAGAAAGCAGAGCAGTGTTTCCAGAGAGAACAGCTGGAGGTCCGTGCAGAAAGCAGAGCAGTGTTTCCAGAGAGAACAGCTGGAGGTCCGTGCAGAAAGCAGAGCAGTGTTCCAGAGAGAACAGCTGTGAGGTCCGTGCAGAAAGCAGAGCAGGGTGTATCATATATAGCACTCAGTATAACAGGCTACTCTCTGTGTTGCTTTAGTTTAGTAGATATCTACAAACAGAGAGTCCAGATGTTTCTAAAACCATTTAGTGCTTCACAAAATAAAATACACAACGGCTGGAGCCTGATTGCTTTAGGAGCTGTAGGTGTGTGTGTGTGTGTGTGGTGTGTGTGGGTGTGTGTGTGTGTGTGTGTCTGCATCTGTAGCCTGTATTGTCTCATTATACCGCACTGTGAATGAATCAAAGTAAATCTATAAGTCATCATGAACACATCTGTCCGTCAGACAGAGGGCTGCTGTGCCTCCTGTCCTCATGAACACATCTGTCCATCAGACAGAGGGCTGCTGAGCCTCCTGTCATCATGAACACATCTGTCCATCAGACAGAGGGCTGCTGAGCCTCCTGTCCTCATGAACACATCAGTCCATCAGACAGAGGGCTGCTGAGCCTCCTGTCATCATGAACACATCTGTCCGTCAGACAGAGGGCTGCTGAGCTCCTGTCATCATGAACACATCTGTCCGTCAGACAGAGGGCTGCTGAGCCTCCTGTCATCATGAACACATCTGTCCATCAGACAGAGGGCTGCTGAGCCTCCTCATCATCATGAACACATCTGTCCGTCAGACAGAGGGCTGCTGAGCCTCCTGTCATCATGAACACATCTGTCCGTCAGACAGAGGGCTGCTGAGCCTCCTGTCATCATGAACACATCTGTCCGTCAGACAGAGGGCTGCTGAGCCTCCTGTCATCATGAACACATCTGTCTTAGTTTGCATAAAGGGAACTGCTTTAGGCTGGTTTAGGTCCTATCTATCTGAACGCTCTCAGTTTGTATGTGTCAACGATAAATCTTCCATGCAAACCAAAGTTAGCCATGGAGTGCCACAGGGCTCAGTGCTTGGACCTATTTTGTTCACATTATATATGCTTCCGTTAGGCAATATTATAAGGAATCATTCTGTACAGTTTCATTGTTATGCGGATGATACTCAACTATATTTATCCATCAAGCCTGATGAAATTAATCATCTAAATAAAATTCAAGACTGCCTTAAGGACTTAAAAACGTGGATGACTTTAAACTTTTTGATGTTAAACACGGCCAAAACTGAAGTTATTGTACTCGGCCCAAAGAATCTACGAAACAAATTATCTAAAGATATACTAACTATGGATGGCATTAATTTGGCCTCCAGTGAGACTGTAAGGAATCTTGGTGTTATATTTGATCAGGATTTATCCTTTAACGCCCACATAAAATCTATTTCAAGGACCGCCTACTTCCATCTACGTAACATTGCAAAAATCAGGCATATCTTGCCTCAAAACGATGCAGAGAAACTAGTCCATGCATTTGTTACTTCAAGGCTAGATTATTGTAACTCTCTATTATCAGGGTGTACCAAGAAGTCAGTTAAGTCGCTTCAGCTGATTCAAAATGCTGCAGCACGTGTACTAACCAGAGTTAGGAAAAGGGACCACATTACTCCTGTTCTGGCTGCCTTACACTGGCTCCCTATAGAACATAGGATAGAATTTAAAATTCTTCTTCTCGCCTACAAAGCCCTTAATGGGCAGGCGCCATCTTACCTTAAAGAACTCATTATACCCTACTGTCCTACTAGGGCATTGCGTTCCAAGAATGCAGGGTTGTTGGTTGTTCCTAGAGTCTCTAAAAGTACAATGGGAGCCAGAGCCTTTTCTTATCAAGCTCCACATTTGTGGAATCAGCTTCCAGTTTGTGTTCGGGCGGCAGACACCCTATCCGTTTTTAAGAGTGCGCTTAAGACCTTCCTTTTTGATAAAGCTTATAGTTAGGGCTGATTAGATTCAGCCCCTAGTTTAGCTGCTATAGGCTTAGTTTGTCGGGGGACACTTTACTTTACTTCTTCCTTCTCTCTGTCTGTACCTGTGTACTCTCATGTTCCGAATAACCCAGCTTCCCCAAATTTCTTTTTGGTGTCTATCTACGCCGGGACCCTGAGTCGTGGCTGATCCTGTTGCTGTGGTCCTGAGTCCTGGATCGCGAGCCCTGGATCTTGAGTCGTGGCTGTGCCTGTTGCTGTGGTCCTGGATCATAAGTCCTGGATGGATATCCTCGTGGATTCATCTTCTTATTATAGACACATGCATTTCCAAACATTTGGACTACCTATGTTGTAAATGTATTATCTTCTCAATTTACACACGGCATCTATTGCACGTCTGTCCGTCCTGGGAGAGGGATCCCTCCTCTGTTGCTCTCCCTGAGGTTTCTCCCATTTTTTTCCCCCTTAAACTGTGGGGTTTTTCCTTTTTCTGGAAGTTTTTCCTTGTACGATGTGAGGGTCTAAGGACAGAGGGTGTCGTATTGTCTACTGATATTCTGTACAAACTGTGAAGTCCACTGAGACAAATGTAACATTTGTGATATTGGGCTATATAAATAAACATTGATTGATTGATTGATTGATTGTCCGTCAGACAGAGGCTGCTGAGCCTCCTGTCATCATGAACATCTGTCCGTCAGACAGAGGGCTGCTGTGCCTCCTGTCCTCATGAACACATCTGTCCGTCAGACAGAGGGCTGCTGAGCCTCCTGTCATCATGAACATCTGTCCGTCAGACAGAGGGCTGCTGAGCCTTTTGTCATCATGACACATCTGTCCGTCAGACAGAGGGCTGCTGAGCCTCCTGTCATTATGAACACATCTGTCCATCAGACAGAGGGCTGCTGAGCCTCCTGTCATCATGAACACATCTGTCCGTCAGACAGAGGGCTGCTGTGCCTCCTGTCATCATGAACACATCTGTCCGTCAGACAGAGGGCTGCTGAGCCTCCTGTCCTCATGAACACATCTGTCCGTCAGACAGAGGGCTGCTGTGCCTCCTGTCATCATTAATGGACGTCTCTTTAAAATGACGCTCAGAGGAGAGGAGTTCTCATTTCTCTAACCGCCTGCTGCTTCCCCTCCTCGACTCCTCTCTCCTTGGTTCCCCTCCTCGGCTCCTCCGCTCGCATCTCCTGTGGCGGGACTAAGACACGAGGAGGGGAAATCCTAGAAATGAGAAACGGCCCCAGTCTCTTTACCTACTGTAACAAAAATAAACGTCCCCTCTATGGGACAAGTAAAGGTATTCTGATCTGATGTTAATGTTTGCACCTCTTGTTAAATATGTGGATATTTAAATGATAATTATCCAATCCATTTTATTTCTATAGCACATTTAAAAACAACAGAGTTGAACAAAGTGCTGGACATCATCAACTGTATAAAAACACAGCATAAATACATGAAAAAAGACAGGACATGAAACAAATGTAAAACACGAGACAATGAAACCAGATCAGAAGCCACAGACTGAGACACTCTCCGACGTAAAAACAATACAAAACACTAGGAAGATAAAAACCCAAATGTAAAAGCACAAGGGTCCCCTGGCCTGTAAGAGCAAGTCTAACCCTGAGGGGCAAGTCTAACCCGGAGGGGCAAGTCTAACCCGGAGGGGCAAGTCTAACCCGGAGGAGCAATTCTAACCTGGAGGGGCAAGTCTAACCTGGAGGAGCAATTCTAACCTGGAGGGCAAGTCTAACCTGGGGGCAAGTCTAACCTGGAGGAGCAATTTGTTCCATAATGTTGGAGCTGCAACAGCAAAGGCTCTGTCTCCTCGCTACTTTAACCTCGATTTAGGGACGATCAGAAGGAGTCTGTCAGCAGACCTCAGTGACCGCGTGTGTGTGTGTGTGTGTGCGTGTGTGTGTGTGTGTGTGGGTGTGTGTGTGTGTGTGTGTGTGTGTGTGTGTGTGTGTGTGTGTGTGTGTGTTTGTGTGTGTGTGTGTGTGTGTGTGTGTGTGTGTGTGTGTGTTATTTTTTTTCATCGGTCGGTCCTGTGTTACGTCACCTTACGTCACTGTTAGGGTTTACGTCACCAGGGTAAACTAATGATAACCAGGCACCAAAATAACACAGAAAAGGTTGCAGAATTAAAATAAGAATATTACAAATTAACAAATACATTTTTTTAAATACATTTTTTTTTAACTATCCTTTTTTAAATTAAATTATTATATTTTTTGTTTGTATATACTGTGTTTTTTCTTCCGGTCGTTCCTCTCTGACGTCGCCGTACGTCCCCGTGACGTCCCCTCAGCGATGCGGAAGTTGAAGTCACCGTGGAGAACGTAAACTAATGTCAACCAGCCGCCAGAAAAACACCGAGAAAAGCTGCAGAAGAGAAAGAAGAGGAATAAAAAGAACCAGAAACCGGAGCTGCTGCACCCCCGCCGGTACCGGGATGTTAACCCGGAAAACCGCTTCCCTCTCCGGTCAGTAAACAGAAACATCTGCCCGTTACCGGTCAATGGACCCACCGGGGGAACCGGAGGAATCCTCCCCGTGCTGAGGAGCTGTTTCCCGGATCAGTAGAGCTGCGTTCCGCGGTGAGAACCCCTCTGAAGGAAACACTGTTTCATACCGTGTTGTGAAATCTGCTGCAGTAGCCTCACTGTTGTTCATTAGAAACGTTTCTGCTGAAGGTACACATATTTAAATATATCTGAGTAGTTTTGCATATTAATTAGCATCTTTGCGTTAATTCGGCGTGCAGATTGCACCAGAAAATACAAGTTAATTTGTGTAAACACTTTTACAACCCATGATAACAACACGTCTTCACGGTGAGAAGAGCGAAACCCCTTTGAAAGAAATCTCATTTAAAATATTTTGTTGAAATGATTTAAGCTATTCAAATGTTTAAATATATCTGAGTAGTTTTGCATGTTGAAAAGCATCCCTTCGTTAATTCGGCTTACTTATTGTACCAGAAAGAGTCAGTTTAATTTAGTAAAACGTCCACTTTTACACATCTTCACGTTAAGTGCGAAACCCCTTTGAAAAAAAGCTAATTTGAAAACTTATTTTGAAATGTTTTGAATTATACACATATTTAAATATATCAGAGTAGTGTTGCATGTAAGCTAGCATCTCATCGTTGATTCGGTGTATACATTGTACCGGAAATAGTCCGTTTATTTGATCAAAACGTCCACTTTTACCACCCATGATCACATCACAACTGCACGGTGAGAAGAGCGAAAACCGCAATTTAAAAACTTTTTGTGAAGTTTGCTAAATTATGCAAATGTTTGAATACAACTGAGTAGTTTTGCATGTTGAAAAGCATCCCTTCGTTGATTCGGCGTACACATTGTAACAGAAAACACAAGTTTATTTGATCAAAACGTCCACTTTTACAACCCATGATCAGCAGCAGATGCACGGTCCTCCCTGCTGAGCGCCGCGAGGCTCTTGGAAAAGTCGAGATTTCCTCAAATTCAGAGCTCGTTGGTCCATTGTTTACATGCCGATTTAAAGAGTATATCCCTGCTGTTAAGAAAAGGCTTCGAGTTGCTCATTATATCTGTTTACTGTGAAGAAAACCAGAAAAGAGTACTAAACTGACGCTTTTCTGGAAGGACTTCAGGCGTGTTGGAGCTCTTTAAAAAGCTGCAGGAAAACGGGTCTTTTAGTCTTTCCTCTCAAAGAAAGTCCCTATGAGTTTGTTTTATGTTTGCATTTCTGTTTGGTGCATCAAACTGTGGAGGAGGTGCATCATGCCATTTGACCTCCAGTGTTCATCAGGCGGAGGAAGGTCGAGCAGCTGCTTATCATCCAGCTCTCAGGAGGAAATGCTCAAAATAGATTCATCTGATTTAATAATAAAACGGGGTTTCTGGGTCTCTCCACAGTGAGTGCAGCCAGAAGGTCGCAGGGCTGTCCAATCCAACCCTAATGCTCAGTATTCATTCATAACCCAATACTTTATTGACCTAAATGTTCCATAATCTTTGCCTATAAAGAGTCAAAATAATAACAAAAACCTGTTTCTTAGCGGCGTGAAGGGGTATCCCATAATTGCTCTTTTTGCTCTATTTAGGGTTCAAAATTATACATTTAAGTTAATAATCAGGCAAAAAGAGGCACATTTTTCTCTTATATACATTTTTTAAATTACATATCTTTATGTTGTTGATATTTGTTCTTAAGAAATGAAAGAAATGTAAAAACAAAAATAAAATCTGTTATCTTAATATATATTACATCTACATTTAAGTTCTGTGTGTGTGTGTGTGTGTGTGTGTGTGTGTGTGTGTGTGTGTGTGTGTGTGTGTGTGTGTGTGTGTGTGTGTGTGTGTGTGTGTGTGTGTGTGTGTGTGTGTGTGTGTGTGTGTGTGTGTGTGTGTGTGTGTGTGGTGTGTGTGTGTGTGTGTGTGTGTGTGTGTGTGTGTGTGTGTGTGGTGTGTGTGTGTGTGTGTGTGTGTGTGTGTGTGTGTGTGTGTGTGTGTGTGTGTGTGTGTGTGTGTGTGTGATTTATTGACATTGATTAGCACAGAAGAAGAAGCAATGACATCATATGACCTCTCTCCTCAGACTTCCAGTTGACGGCCTGCGTGACCCCGCCTCCTTTTACAGAGGTACTGCAGCACACACACACACACACACACTCACGTACACACACTCTCACGTACACACACTCTCACACACACACTCACGTACACATGTACACACACACACTCACGTACACACACACACACTCTCTCACACACACACACACACACACTCACGTACACACACACACACACACACACACTCACGTACACACACACTCTCTCACACACACACACACACTCACACTCACACTCCGTACACACACACACTCACGTACACACACACACACACACACACACACACACACTCACGTACACACACACTCTCTCTCACACACACACACACACACTCACACTCACACTCACACTCACGTACACACACACACACACACACACACACACACACACACACACACACACACACACACACACACTCACACACACACACACACACACACACACACACACACACACACACACACACTCTCTCTCTCTCTCTCTCTCTCTCTCTCTCTCTCTCTCTCTCTCTCTCTCTCTCTCTCTCTCTCTCTCTCTCTCTCTCTCTCTCTCTCACACACACACACTCACTAACCTCATTGTGTTTGAGAAACGATGACAAAAAGACAGGAAACATATTTTTTTTTGAAGAAACGTTTACAAAACAACAAATATTTGTAATATCTTATTTATAATATCTGGGTTTATTAAACATTTGTGTACACATTCAGTAACATTTGCTTTGGTGTATTGGTGCGTACACAGTAAGAGGAATTCAAAAAGAAATAAACGTGTACAGGTCACAAAATAATCAAAAATAATTGACGAATTATTGTAAAACAATGATGTGCAGTGTTTCTGAAGTAAAGAGGAAGAGCTGTGCAGTTTGAGAAGTCCAAGCATCGTCAGAGGAATGCTTCAGTTAGTTAAAATAATAATACAAAGATTAATTTTAAATACTAGATTATTGAATGTGCTTTAGTTTCCAAAGACTGTCTTTAGACGGTAAGTATTTCAGGGTTTGGGATAGAGGTCATCTGCACATAAAGAGGCCAACTTCGCTCTGCATTCCTGCACACGGCACATTTAAATAGTCATAAATACCTCGAGAGCACAAAGTTTTACAGCGCGGACAAAGGTGCAATTCACTCGATTACAAATACTCGCTGCTTTTTACTTGAGTTTTACATTTTTAGCAGCTGTGAATCCACCCTAACGCCACAGTGAGGAAAAGAGACCTTTATGAGCGATTACCTGCAACTGGATCCAAGAGGGAGGCGGATATAAACGGTCACATGACTTCAGGTCACCACCGCTAAGCTAAAGGCGGCTAATGTTGGGCTATAAAGGAACTACAGCACGGTCACATGACTTCACGTCGCCACCGCTAAGCTAAAGGAGGCTAATGTTGGGCTATAAAGGAACTACAGCACGGTCACATGACTTCACGTCACCACCGCTAAGCTAAAGGTGGCTAATGTTGGGCTATAAAGGAACTACAGCACGGTCACATGACTTCACATCACCACCGCTAAGCTAAAGGAGGCTAATGTTGGGCTATAAAGGAACTACAGCACGGTCACATGACTTCACGTCACCACCGCTAAGCTAAAGGCGGCTAATGTTGGGCTATAAAGGAACTACAGCACGGTCAGATGACTTCACGTCACCACCGCTAAGCTAAAGGCGGCTAATGTTGGGCTATAAAGGAACTACAGCACGGTCACATCACCACCGCTAAGCTAAAGGTGGCTAATGTTGGGCTATAAAGGAACTACAGCACGGTCACATCACCACCGCTAAGCTAAAGGCGGCTAATGTTGGGCTATAAAGGAACTACAGCACGGTCACATCACCACCGCTAAGCTAAAGGATGCTAATGTTGGGCTATAAAGGAACTACAGCACGGTCACATGACTTCACGTCACCACCGCTAAGCTAAAGGAGGCTAATGTTGGGCTATAAAGGAACTACAGCACAGTCACATGACTTCACTTGACCTTATTTCAGGATAACAACCAATTGATTTGACCTCCAGGCCAGGTGACAGGAAGTGAGGAAATGCTGAGTCATGGCGACGATCTTTCTGTTCTCTGGTTCATTCATCCTGAATTATTCTGCTTTAGTGTCCTCTTATTGGACATACCAACACACCCTCCTACTCCCTCCATTAATAAGCGGTCCCATCTGCAGAGCCGCTCCTCATTGGCTGCAGGAAGCAGAGCAGAGCGCCTGATTGGCTGCCCAGCAGAAAGGGGCGGCACTAAAGCTGATTGATAGATAGTAGATACTTTCTTTTTTCTATTATGTCACAGCATCATTTGACAGTAAATCTGTCAAATGATGCTATAAACAAATAAATAACTCGGAAGAGGAGCAGGAAGGGGAGGAGCCTGAACACCAGGAAGGGGAGGAGCCTGAGCAGCAGGAAGGGGAGGAGGCTGATGAGCAGCTGATCCTGTAAATCCACGATGAGCCGACTGTGCTGCAGACAACAAGTGTGTGAGGGGGGAGGAAGAGGAGGAGGAAGAGGAGGGGGAGACATTATTACTCTCTGACGGGAGGGAGAGAGAGTGAGAGAGAGAGAAGAGGAAAAAGGAGGAGAAAAAGGAGGTTACCACGGCAACTCATGGGGGACGGCGCTGCAGCATCGGTGAGGAAAACACAGGTAAGGTTATCACCGCTGTGTGTGTATGAGTGTGTGTGGTTTTATTTATAAGTGTGTGTTGGTGGATTGAGTGGTGCATGCTGGGAGGAAGGAGGAGGAATCCTATTAGCAGAGTCCAGGAAAAGTAGGGCTAACTGTGTGCTTATCAGTCTCACACACACACACACACACACACACACACACACACACACACACACACACACACACACACACACACACACACACACACACACACACACACACCACACACACACACACACACACACTCTCCCTGCAGAGTGACTGCTGTGTTATTGTCACCCTTCTGAGGACCGTAATGAAATAGAGCTGCTTATCAATAGGTAGGTCAACATAATCAAACTATTTAATAATAAGAATTAGTTGAAAGAATATTTTCCTGCATGTCTCTAAAGTGTGTTTTCATTGATTATCTTTGGACATTTAAAACCTTGGACTCTAAGACATTGGGATGTTAATTTAATATACCAAACCCTTAATGTACAAAATGATCTTTAGTTTGATCCCTAAAGTGAAGTTCTGTTGAGAGTTGAATGATCTTTAGTCAGAGTGTCTGCAGTAAGTATTCAGTAACGTGGCTGTAAACTGAACGCAGTGCAGAGTTCAACGCAGATAAAACTCATACATATCTATAGGTGTAAAAACAACACAAAATACTACGAAGAAATACAGGAAAAGGGGATCAACACTCGATTCATCTCAAAACATTTGAGTATGTCGCAGAAGAACGTTACGGCCACATGTGACCTTTTTTTAAGATGTGTCCAAGTGCATTTTCTATTTTAGTTTTGATATAAAAGTTCAAAGAAATCTCAGAATTCTGTGAGAAAAATCTGAATTATGTCCAAAAGAGTCCGAATGTTGAAGAAACAGCACAGAAAGGAATGTCTCGTCCTGATCTACGCTGCAGAACTACGATCTGTGATCGATGAGCTGCCGTAAGATGACTGTAGACAAAAACAAAACTTTGAACCAAAACTGATTTAATGAACGTCCTTTGCCTCCGCGGTGTTGAATACATCTGATGAATAAAACACAAGGTCTCCGGTTTCTGATGGAGCCGTGGACCAGTAAGAAACCAGCATTAGTTGACCTACATAGATTCACAAACCTCAATACCATATCCCAAGTTTGAGTATAGTGTGTTTTCAAATGTTGTATTTAAAACCAGCCTGAAGATGCACACGTTTGTTTTACTCAACTATAGTTTCTATATGATCATTTCTTATGGACTGGTAAGCATGTGTGTGAGGGAAAGGATGGTGTGATGGGTTGAAGAAAGCCACATTTAGAGATTCTCTGCTTTCTTTTTTCTAAAGAATGTCATGTTAACATTGCCTCTCTTTCTGTTTCCTGTTGCAGGTTGAAGACACAATAAGGACAGACCTGGTATTTCTGATCCACTTCTGATCCTCATCAAACAGCTTGGTACTTTACTGGGTACCAAAGGGAGCCATTGCACAAACAGTGAAGTCCAAAGGCAGCTCTAGGTGTCTAAGGTACCAACATGTCTCAGGCAGGTAAAGTCCTTCACCTGTATGTTGAGGTGAGGTCTGTTTCTGAGGAGGAAGAAAGAGGAGATGGGACTCCTCACTCGATGCTTCAGTGCCGGACGTCCTCCCTCACTGCCAGAGAAGCTCCAGCCCAAACCACAGACAGGCTCTTCCCCCAGTCTCCCAGCACCAAACTGGGTTCAGCAGTCACAGCTTACCCACCTCAAGGTCTCCCCGAGGCATTCAGTCAGCTTCCAACTCCAAAACCCAGACGCTACAGGGTCTCCTACCCCCTTCCACCATCAGGACTTGTTGCATGACAGTTTTAGTCAGTTACTCCAGGTCCTTGCGCCGGGAACACCCAGTCCATGCCATCACAGTTCATCAGGACACACTCAATCCCCTCACATGGATCCCTACCGACCGGGAAGGATGCTAATCTCTCCGTCTTCTACTTCTTCTGGGACCATCACAGCACCAAACACCCCAACCAGCACCCGGAGGTCCTACGAGGGCCCTGGAGTGAGGGTTGAAGAGGGCAAGACTTCTGTGGTGACCTTTGGCTACGTAGAGAAAGCTAATGTTCACGGTCACCAAAAAACATGCCAAAGTGAGTTGGGAAATCCTCCAAACAGAATGGAAGGGCAGCTCAGGAACCGGTTGAGTGATCCGCTTTGTTACAACGGGAGACCAGATCAAGGTGACCCTTACCCGAGTCACCCTCACCCATTTCGGACTCCACAGGGATCGCCTTACCTGCAGAGGGCCAGCCAAGACCCATTCGCCAGAGACGCCACCTTCAGGGCCTTGGAGGAGTTTGGATCCCCAGAACTCGGGCGCAGATTTGCCGGTCCCGTCCCAGATCATTGCAGACCGACGCTGCCTCGGCACTTCCAGTCATCTCGCTGCCGGTCCTTGGGGGGTCACCTGTCTTGCCCCGCAGTGCCCACTCCCTGCCATTGAAAACCCAGTTCTTGGACAGGGAGTGAGCCAGAGTTTGGTGAACGGACTACCCAGAACCCCTGCTCACGAACAACTGTACGCCCAATCGGGATACCATTCAATGGGTTCAACCTCGACTCTTCGCTCGCGGGGGACGAAAGCCCCAGGTTGTCCAGCAAATTTCACCCACCGTTACCTGCAGGGAGACCCACGGACATCCAGCATGAGATCCCAAGAGCATGTTCCCCCCCAGGACTGGCTATCAAGCTGGTGTGAACCCCAAAAACAGTTTTAGAAGTAGCTATAGTAACCTTACAGACTCCAGTCATAACGCCACAGACGGTTTACTCTACAATTACAACGATAACTTATCTCACGGCAGATCGTCACGCTGCTGCAGCCCGACTTATGGCAGGAGGAACCTCTCCAAATGCTTAAATGCTAATGTGGCTTCTAAGTTAGCTGTGGAGGCGACCAAACGATCCACCCTTTTAGCTGAAAGGCGGCCTCCCTCTCCAGCATCTTCTCAAGCTGAGTCCCGAACATTTGAAAGTCCCAAGATGGGAGGGTCTTTCCTGAGGGAATCCCAGCCTTTTATTGCTCGCCATGGGCAAGGCTCCCTGGAGTCTCTACAGTCCGAGAACCAGAACCAAAGATGGAAACAGACAAAGCCAACACCTCACACACAACCTGGACGCGTCTCACCTCTCTTATCCCAGAAAAGCTCGTCTTCACCATCAACTCCAGCCTCGTCGGCCAAATTGAACCATGCTGCCACCTCACAATCACCAGTTTTGGACCCCCGGCATTATCGTGGTTCCTCTCCCACTAAAAACAGCCCAGTACTGCACCACTACCAGCCACCACTGTACACTGGAGACCACAAATCGATCCCCGCTTCGTACGATGACCTCTTTGCTGGATCACTTATGGACAGTCCTGAACTCTCCAGGAGATTTTCCTACAGTCCAAACCCTGAAACAGTTAGCTGGTCCCCCCCTGGGAACTCTTCTGAACTCTGTGACTTCAGAACAACAACCGCTCCAGCTTATTCTCCAAGCAACAAAGAGGTGTACCATAGAAGGGCGGAAGGGATAAAGACGTCATTGGACTACCAGACGCAAGTTAGAAGTTTGTCCAAGAGTGAAAGGGAGGAGGGTCTGGATCACAGCGGGGGTGCTGGGACGTCCTCTCAAAGCTCCAGTGGGGTAACGGGCAGTATGGGAGACTCCCAGTTGGACCGAAACGAAAGTCCTTCCCCCGAAACCTCCAGCCAGTGCAGCCACGACACGGCCGACACCGGCTCAGGGATTCAGGTCGGCTGGGTCAGAATTAGAATTAGAATACCTTTATTAGTCCCCAGAGGGGACATTTACATTGTTACAGCAGAAAAGAGCCAAAGACAGCTTAATGTTACCTAGAAGCATGCATACAAACATATTAAAGATACAAAAAATGATAAAAATTACACAATTTACAAAATAACATCCTGTAACCGTTCTGAGGATTTAGTAGCCAGGTATATATTGCACAGTTATTAACGGCATATATACATATTGCACATATTGCACATATTTCACATATTGCACATAGTGCACATAGTTGGTATTTAACAACAAGGGTGTTGTTGTGTGTGTGGGGGTCTACCAGGGGCCGTGGTTATATAGTCATATTATATAGGGGGGAGGGGCAGGTTTACGATACGATAATACATGTTTCTTGCTCACAGCAGCTCCATTTACAACATCAAAAAAGGACAAATATTAAGACACGATACAAGGAAAACATACACAGGAGCGGATGTTTTTAAGGTCATTTGAGAGTTGCATTGCTTATTTTTGTCTTGTTTTTTCAGGTTTAGTTTCCGTAAAAGCTGGGCAACCCTTTTGGAAATGAATCCCTGAGTTAGCAGTTAACAACTACATCTCCCATGAGGCTTTGCAGGCCCTTCTGAGTCTGAATCTAACAGGATTTATTGTTAGATGCTCAACACAACAGTTTTTCTGTGTTTTTTGTAAAATCATTACAAATATGAATATTTTTCTGATTGTTTCTAAACGGTATCACTGGTTTGACAAAACAATATGACTTTAAAGGGACTTAACGTCGTTTTTGATGCTGTTTTGAAGTCTTCTTGAACGTCACCTTGCATTTCCTCTGTCCCGTAGATTTGGGAGACTTTAAAGCTAAAGTTGCATGAAATTTTAATTCCCCTTTAAAGAGGAGGGGATTGTGCATCCAACTACTTCTACTAAAGTCTCCGGGGTTAGACTCAGAGCTCAAACACTAAAACCAATGTGCATTAATCGCTTCTGTGTCCAGTTATAGATCATTTCAGTAACAGATGCATTATTTAATATTACTGTCCTCTCTCCTCCTGCAGTCTGACGGCAGCTCGACGGCGACCCATCTTCACGATCGCAGAGGATCGCCCAAGCAAAGTGGGACTTCCTGTTTGGAGGACCGCCGGAGGAGAGTTGCTGCAGACAAGGTACCGTTTTAATCTCTATTCACTTATATCATTGTCAAAGTTTACATTTGGTAGCAAAGTGTTGGGAGAGAAACCCCTTCTGAACGGATCACAGGGATTTTAGCCTCTGCAGACCATTTACATGCACTTTAAGCGTCTTTGAGCATTAGGAAAAGCGCTATAAAGCTCCTATGTATTATTATTATTATTATTATTAAAACTTATAGAAGACACTACAGCAGTGACCATCAACTGGCGCCCCGCTGGCCAAATCTGGCATGCCAGACATTCTCATCCGGCACGCGCCAGTACCGCAGTCCAACAGAAAGGCAGCAGCTGCGGGACAGTAGCCTGCGTACTGCGTAGCCTTCCCTGCCCTGAAGAAGAAGTGATCCTTCGTTAGCGTGAAGAGTCTGCTTTATGCGCTCCGCAGTAGCCGAGGCTCCGGCGGCACGCTCCACTAGCACCCCCCGGTCAACAACTTCAAAATTCAGTCCTATATATAAAAATCGCTGGCCCCCGAAAGTGTCTCTAGGAATGATTTTGGCCTTGGGGGACACCGCAGAAAAAAGAATGGAGCCGTTTTTAAGGAGACGGTGCAATAATAACCAAATGTAATATCTTCTGAGATTTTAGTGAAAAATGCACTTAGAAAAGCATTGAATTTTCTCTCAGATGTAAGTTTCAAAGGTACGTGAACATTTTTAAAACTAGATTTTCTTCCTGAGATTTACGTCAAAAATGAATGTGAAAAAAAAAAATATCATGAATATTTTTCAGGGATTTAAGTTATAAATTAATTTATGAAAAAAAACTCAAAATATTCCTGGTTTTAAGGAACGCAGGGATTTTAGCCTCTGGACAGGGAGCACCACAGATAAAAGGAATAGAGCGGTTAAAAATAAGAGACGGTGCAATAGTTAACACATTTAAAGTCAACGTATATAATAATAAAACCAAAGATACCCCTTTCCTATAAGTGTATATATCTTTAGGATTCCATTAATGCTTAAGTATTGTAATTATGTTATAGATATCAGTTATAAGTAATAATAAGGAACATGTTCTGGGTTGCCAGGTTGTAAAATATGATTAGACCGATCAGATAGCGGTGTCTTTGTTATTATTATCAATATTGTGAAATACTCTGTCTCATATACGTGCGTTGTGTTTTGCACCTGCTTCTATTTTAATAAATATATGATGTTCTATGTGTGTTTTAATATTTGCATATTCTTCTGTTATCATTAGAAATATTGTTTGTTCTTTTTACGTATAATAAAGCTGTTTGATCAGTTTTAAAGCATTTAATACAAAGGGTGTTTTTGTAGTAAAATGTTTTAACCCTTCGATGCCCGAGTGCCGGACCCTACTCTCTTCCATAAGTGGCTCAAAAAGGACCCGTATTAGAATAATATGTGTTTTATGCCATTTTTGTCATTTTGGTTAAGAAAAACCACTTGTATAATATTTAGTATTATATTTTGGTTCACATTAGAAATATTTTATATTTAATTTTTCACTATTTATAATTTTAGACATTCTTTTTTACATTTGAAAAAAAAACGAAATTCCATAGAAATGCATTTTTGACCCACTTATGGAAGCTTGGGGTAGTAATACAAAAACTACAATTTCTTAAAATGTATAACATTTTAATTTAAAATGTGAATGGCATGATATCCAAAACATGTTTTTTGAGGAATAGCTGGAATAGAAATGATAAAAAATGTAATTACAAAGATACTTCAAGAAAACCGCCTCACCGGGTCAAAAAAGACCCACTTATGCATCTAAGGGTTAAAGCCACATTTTTTCCATTTGTTTTGTTTCCTAAACCGAGTGAAGTAAACCAGCAGCTTCCAGTCTGTTCTGATCCAATTAGCTGGAGCTTAGCATCAGGTAGAGCAGCTTTACAGTAATTAACTACTCCGAGTGTTACTACTACCACTACTCACTTCCTGTTGTTGTTCAGCATCTTATTCAGGCTTTGACTCCACAATCTGTTGTCTTCCCTATTATTGTTTTACAGATATCCATAATGTGCAAAACAACTAATATAACTGCATCATCATGCATAAGAACTCACTTTTTCAAAGAATACAACATGGAAATCAACAAGAAAATACTCAAGAATTCACCAGAAAAAAAGTTAAATATTTTCTGAAATTAAAATTCCAAATGTGTTAGAATAAACTGAATTGAGAATATCTTGAAGATGTTCTGATATTCAAGTAATAAAATATAGAAGGAGATTAAGCTCACACATTTTTTAGAAAAACGTACACATTTACAAACCATCAGCGAGTAAATTTACGAGAATAAAATGTAAACAATAAAGTAAAAAACACTTGAATATCTTCTGAGATTTCTGTAAAAAATCTATGTGGAAAGAAATGTTAAATATTTTTCAGGGATTTAAGTTATACTTTTATTTATGAGAAAAAACTCAAAATTCTCAAAATATTCTCTGATATTTAACCCGTTTCTTTCTCCCGCAGAAGCTCCGCCCTCGACCCCCCCGCCCAGCGGCGCTCCAAGCCCCGCCCCTCGCTCCTCCCTCCGCCATAAAACAACCAATCAGAGGAGGGGGCGGGACATCGAGGCCCCGAAGGTGACGCATCACAAGGTGTGTCAGATCGAGGTGGAGCTGGTGACCTCCGACCCCAGAGGCTCCGCCCCCAAAACCGGCATCATCCGGCAGACCATCAAATACTCGGAGACGGATCTGGACGCCGTGCCGCTGCGTTGCTACAGAGAAACGGACCTGGACGAGGTGCGTCGGCCAATCAGATTCAACTTCACCTGGTTCCTCACTTAGCATACTTTAGGGTTTTTATCCTACCATCAGTCTGGGTTATTGCACTTCAGAATCACAATTCCTTTCTGAGTCCCAGGGAAATTATGCAGGTTAGCATCCGGCAGCTTCAATGTGCTGGAGACCCCTACCGTGCATTTCTTTATTTAGAAGACAGTTGAGAACATTTCTCCAGTTACAATGAAATAGACTTGCAGTTTCAGGAGTAGTAAACATTTGCAATAAGGGAACAGAACACATTGAAACCCTCCCCTTCTCATTATCCTCTCTTTGTCTAATGTTCATGAACTTTATCCAATAACAGAAGGGATGTTTGGTAACAGAGTGACAGAGAGAGGGAGGAAACCTGCAGGTGTAATAACAGTCAAACAAACAAGAAATGACTATATGTTGGTAATCAGACCAAGCAGCCTGTTTCTCTTGCTGATAGAACTGGTTATCAGCTCATCAGTAGTTTGTTAATTCGATGAAATGAGGCCGTGTCTGGAGAATAAAGGAAACCCAATCCGACCATAGCTCAGTAAATCTAATCATCTGTAGGCGAAGAGAAAAAGTAATGTCCGTTATGTATATGTTATTAACTATATCTCCATTCTTCAATTGTGTGGGAATCAGGAAGCAGTCAGGGCCTCGCGATGCTTTTCTTACAAGCAGTTATCAGAACTCCGAATACATATTTATTAAAGCGCCCTAAATGAAAGGGTTCTTCCCAAATCGCCCCTAAATTATTCCCATTTCGCCCTTCTCCGTTTCCCCCCTTCTCCGTTTCCCCCCTTCTCCGTTTCCCCCTTCTCCGTTTCCCCCTTTCTTCTCCGTTTCGCCCCTTCTCCGTTTCCCCCCTTCTCCGTTTCCCCACTTCTCCGTTTCGCCCCTTCTCCGTTTCCCCCCTTCTCCTTTCCGTTTCCCCCCTTCTCCGTTTCCCCACTTCTCCGTTTCGCCCCTTCTCCGTTTCGCCCCTTCTCCTTTCCGTTTCGCCCCTTCTCCGTTTCGCCCCTTCTCCTTTCCGTTTCGCCCCTTCTCCGTTTCACCCCTTCTCCGTTTCGCCCCTTCTCCGTTTCGCCCCTTCTCCTTTCCGTTTCGCCCCTTCTCCGTTTCCCCTTCCCTCCGTTTCGCCCCTTCTCCGTTTCCCCCTTCTCCGTTTCGCCCCTTCTCCGTTTCCCCCCTTCTCCGTTTCGCCCCTTCTCCGTTTCGCCCCTTCTCCGTTTCCCCCTTCTCCGTTTCGCCCCTTCTCCGTTTCGCCCCTTCTCCGTTTCGCCCCTTCTCCGTTTCCCCCTTCTCCGTTTCGCCCCTTCTCCGTTTCGCCCCTTCTCCGTTTCCCCCCTTCTCCGTTTCGCCCCTTCTCCTTTCCGTTTCGCCCCTTCTCCGTTTCCCCCTTCTCCGTTTCCCCCCTTCTCCGTTTCGCCCCTTCTCCGTTTCGCCCTTTCTCCGTTTCGCCCCTTCTCCGTTTCCCCCCTTCTCCGTTTCGCCCCTTCTCCGTTTCGCCCCTTCTCCGTTTCCCCCTTCTCCGTTTCGCCCCTTCTCCGTTTCGCCCCTTCTCCGTTTCGCCCCTTCTCCGTTTCGCCCTTCTCCGTTTCGCCCCTTCTCCGTTTCCCCCCTTCTCCGTTTCCCCCCTTCTCCGTTTCGCCCCTTCTCCGTTTCGCCCTTTCTCCGTTTCGCCCCTTCTCCGTTTCCCCCTTCTCCGTTTCGCCCCTTCTCCGTTTCGCCCCTTCTCCGTTTCCCCCCTTCTCCGTTTCGCCCCTTCTCCGTTTCTCCCCTTCTCCGTTTCGCCCCTTCTCCGTTTCGCCCCTTCTCCGTTTCGCCCCTTCTCCTTTCCGTTTCGCCCCTTCTCCATTTCCCCCTTCTCGTTTCGCCCCTTCTCCGTTTCGCCCCTTCTCCTTTCCGTTTCGCCCCTTCTCCGTTTCCCCCCTTCTCCGTTTCGCCCCTTCTCCGTTTCGCCCCTTCTCCGTTTCGCCCCTTTTTTACATTAGGCCACATAAGAAATGATACTTGTTTGGCTTGGTCGTGGGTCTTAGGGTTAGAGTTTATAGATCTAATGATGCATCCCATGAAGCATTGCATGAAGTCTGTTGACGAATCAGAGGCTGTTGTTGGGGCTGCATGGGGCAGGGGGAAACGGGAATAAACCAAATGAAAGTCGACCTTACCCAAGATAAAAGTGCAGAACTGAAATGGTATTTTTTCCAGTACTTTATGAATCTCTGACCAAAGATGCTTTATCACTGGGCACCAGAACATAAGCCAGTGATTTGCTTCCCTGCTCCCACAGTCTGCAGCACTTTGACTCTTCTTCTGTAAAGTGTGCTCTTCATGTTCTCCGTGTGCTGGATGAGAGTCGGTTGGTTCCATGTGAAGTCACAGTACCATTCCTCTTCTGAGATCTCAAGGTTAACTTCTCTTTCCCATTTATTTTTAACATACTCTGTGGAGTGAGTTTTTCTAAAACACTTTTGGGTCTCAATCAGGGTTTCCGCTAGGATTTTTTCTTTCCGGTCAAATGTCCGGAAATAATTAATTTTACCGGACAAATGTGAAACGTAGCGCTCACGTTTCAATAAGAAGAAGAATAAGAGTTGTGCAGCAGAGTTTCCGTTAGCAGGTAATCACCGGACTCTGAGGATATGCTGATGTTTAAAACTCAGTTCATGGGAGTCATTTTTATATTGCTTCAGTTTATAATCGTAACAGATCGAAAAGTTCAGATTCATTTTTCAATAAATGATTCGCTTCCACAAACAACAACAACAACACAACACAACAACAACAACAACAACAACAACATCATCATTATTACATTCAAACAAACTACTTGTAGATGAAGTACATTATTCAAAAGTTTACATTAACGTTGAATAATAACACGCCTCAATTGTTCCTCTCTCTCTCTCTCTCTCTCTCTCTCTGTCTCTCTCTCTCTCTCCCTCTGTCTCTCTCTCTCTCTCTCTCTCTCTCTCTCTCTCTCTCTCTCTCTCTCTCTCTCTCTCTCTCTCTACACTGTATTTGTGATTGCAGGTGATGCGGGCAGAGGCCGAGGCGGAGGCAGCAGAGGAGGCGGACTCAGACTTTGGGAGTAATTTGGGAAACTCCTTCAGCCCCCCCAACGTTTCCCCTAAACCCCGGAGAGACGTTGGGAGGAAGGAGGAGGAAGAGGAGGAAGAGGAGGAGGAGGAAGATGGACAGGAAGAGGAAGGAGTGGTGAGCTGGGCCAGTGTTCGGATGCTGGGAGACCGACAGAAGCAAAAAGTAACCAGAGACGAGGACGAGGTCTTCAGTCTGCTGCTGAAGGGTGAGCCAGAAAACTACACTTCCCATGATGCTCTGGGGCAGGGCGGCCCAAATGGATAGGGTTGGATTTGGCGAATATTTTCAGAATTTCTGTTTATAAAGTTTATATTGTGAGGTTTTAGGGACTTTGAATATATAGAATCCATAAATGTTGTATTATTTGTCCTGATCTGAGCCGGGAACTCCTCAGACAGGACCTCAGCACTCCGATTAAAGTCACACGTGTTCGAGAAAAAATAACAGATAATTGAAAAAAAGGTAATATTCTTTGACATTTAAACACACACATTTACAAGAGAAAATATTGAGTATTTGAGATTAAATTCACAAATGTATGGGGAAATCACTTATAAAAAAACAAGATTTGTATAATGTATATATGTATATATCATAATGTATTCTCTAAGATTACATTTATATATTAACACCAATAGATTAAAGAACTGGAACTGGTTTAAAATATTTAAAAAACTTGGATATTTTCTGAGTTACAACACATACATTTAGGAGAAGAAAAGAAAATCTCCGATTAAAGTCACAAATATATGCGAAAAAACACTTGATTATTTTCTGAGATTAAAATAAAAATTTAAAGAGAAAAAAACATAACAAAAAAAAAAGATTCTAGTAAAGATTCAAGAATCACATTAAAGAGAGAAAAATCACAATTTACAAACATTACAACTTTGAATATTCCCTGAGATTAAACTCACAAATGTACCTGAAAAACACTACAATAAACCAAATATTCTTTCAGATTAAACTCGTTTTTACAAGACAAAAACTATATATTTCTAAGATTAAAGTCAATGAAACTCCGCCAGGTCGAACCCTCTTCCCGGCGTCTGGAGCACCTGTTGGAGATCTTGTTGTTGTGTTTCTGATCCTCTAAAGTTTAAATGTTTTAACCCTCAGAGCGTTGTCGGAGTCTCACGGCGGCCTGAAGTCTCCGATCTCTTTAGGAAGTCCTCGCCGGCCGTCAGAAAGCAACCTGGACTCGTTCAGCCGTCACTTTGAAACCATCATGGAGTCGCACCGAGCGAAAGGCACGTCGTACAGCAGCCTCGACAGCGTTGACCTCCTGACCTCCGGGTCAACATCCGTGTTCACCTTCGACCTGCCCACGCTCACACCTGAGATCCAGGTGAGAGGCTCCTCTGGTTACATAATAAACACCTGCTGTAGAGTGTTGGAGTTAATCAAATATATAATACGGAGCCGAGGGAGGGGGTAACATCCTGAGAAATCTATTCATGAGATATACCTCAGGTTACAAAAAACATAACTATTTTCTGTGTTTTAAGTCACAAACGTACAAAAAAAACTAGTGTTAGAGTTAAACAAAAATGTAATACAGAGCCGAGAAGGGGGTAACATCCTGAGAAATAACTCCGGTCTCTGGTTAATATTATCCAGGACTGTACAAACATAAAACCTGCACTTTTTACAAGACTTTAACCTGCACTCACATCTGCACCCTATTTAACAGGTTCATTAAATGCTCAACCTGTTACTGTGATATCTTGGAGACACCTCTGGTTACATAATCACTCCGGCTGTAGGGTGTTAGAGTTACAAAATATATAATACAGAGCCAAGGGAGGGGTCAAGATACTGAGAAATAACTGAGGTCTTTAAAAAAATCTATTTACGAGATATAACTCACAGGTTTATACTCATAAACTTACACAAAAAAGACATAATGACAATAAATAAATAAATAATGGAAATAATAATACATGTTATTTAAAATGTGTGTGTGTGTGTTGTGTGTGTGTGTGTGTGTGTGTGTGTTGTGTGTGTGTGTGTGTGTGTGTGTGTGTGTGTGTGTGTGTGGTGTGTGTGTGTGTGTGTGTGTGTGTGTGTGTGTGTGTGTGTGTGTGTGTGTGTGTGTGTGTGTGTGTGTGTGTGTGTGTGTGTGTGTGTGGTGTGTGTGTGTGTGTGTGTGTGTGTGTGGTGTGTGTGTGTGTGTGTGTGTGTGTGTGGTGTGTGTGTGTGTGTGTGTGTGTGTGTGTGTGTGTGTGTGTGTGTGTGTGTGTGTGTGTGGGTGTGTGTGTGTGTGTGTGTGTGTGTGTGTGTGTGTTCAGAGTCAGATCTGCGACAGTGCTAAGCAGATTCTGGAGCTCAGCTTCGCCCCATTGGCTCACCCGACCCCCCCTCCTCCCGCTCAGACTCCGCCCTCAGCGGGGGGGCGGGGCCATTTACCAGAAGTCCCCCCCCCGCTGAGGGCGGAGTCACAGCGGGAGGCGGGCGACGCTCCGGACAAAAGGAAGGTTTCCGGAAGACAAACTCGGCGCCGTCGCTTCACGGGAGCCCGAAGTGAGTCCGATACTTCCTATTTACTGTCAACACAATGATATAAAAACACAGGGATTTTAGCCTTTGCAGACCATTTACATGCACTAACATCTATAGAACACACTACAGGAGAGGGAGCACCACATAAAGAGGGATAGGGACTCTTTAAACTCTTTATTCACTCACTACTTCTTATTTACGGTCAACACACTGATATAAAAACTCTGGAGGGAACACAATAATTTGAGCCTTTGCAGACCATTTACATGCACTAACACCTACAGTATAGAACACACTACAGGAGAGGAACAGGGCCTCTTTCATCTCTATGTGTCTTATACCTTTAAGAACATGCAAACTGACGAGTGTCTGTATAATTCAAGACTTTATCTTCAACGTTATGTAGACACAAACTGTAGGAGCCAAAATGAGGCAATTATTTCCATTGTTGTTGTTATTTTAGATTGCACACATTTGTATTCAATGATCACTTCCGCTGTTTGTCACATGGGTCTTGTTTGTTTGTATTTAGTCCACCTGTTGTTTGCCAGTAATTAGTGACAGAGGGCGAGCTGGCTCGGACATTTTCTGTTGACCGTTCGCTCCTCTTTAAGTTATTGTTTGTTTTTTTGAGTTCTTAAACATCGTTAAGCTATAACTTCAGGACGGACTCTTTGAATTGAAACGTGTCAAAGTGCTGAGCCTACCTTAGCCTCTAGCGACTGTTCATTGGGTGTTTTCTCACTACATTAAACTATTAAATATCTCACTATAACCTAAATAAATGTGTGGTTAAAGCTGCTGCAGTAACACAAAGCAGCCACATGGTGGCGCCAGAGAGACACTTCAGACTGAGCATGTTTAAATAAAAACAGGGTGAATAATATAATACAATATTTAACTAACAGATGTCACCATGAGACTTCTCTACTTCATTACTGATGTTAAGACAATACTTTTTTATATTACAATTTTTATGACGGGGTTAAATGAGGCAACTTATAATTAAAGTTAGTCAAATAAACTCCTTGATGTGGATTTAGAATTTCCATTAAACTGAAAGAAGACGTGTAAGGGAAGATAAATAACCCAAAATATAAAGATTTATAATGAAAAACATGTTTTAGTCTGTCGCGTCCTCAAAAAAGTGAGGAATGTATAATGTCAGGTCCCCACAAGTGTTGAAGTACAAACGTCTGTGTGTGTATTTATAAGCATGTGTGAGGGTTTGTCTGGCTGTGAGACACAAACACACATGGGTTTAATTATACAGTGTATGACATGTAACACACACACACACACACACACACACACACACACACACACACACACACACACACACACACCGACACACACACACACATACACACACACACACACACACACACACACCGACACACACACACACACACACACACACACACACACACACACACACACACACACAAACTGCTGTCTTTGTTTTTATTCCAGGCTGTTTCCAAGGAGAACAAATTGAAGCTATGTCACGTTTTCTTTAGCAGAAACTCAGTGTTTAATTCAGATAAAATAATCTTTCTTTGTCCAGAAGTTCTCTCTTGAGTTGTCTGAGAAACATTCCTCACATTTCTTTACTGTAATTTGTTAGTTTGTGTGGAGGGATTTGAAACTGGTCGGTCAGAAGGGCGTGGATTTAATTATGTGGACGGTTTTTGGAGGAATGTAAATGTTTATGGACGTGTTTTTACTTCAACTGAAAGCGTAGCTGAGATGGTTTTGTATAAATCACAAATGGAGGTTAAGTGATGAGTGGTAATAGATGGTGAGAGTGCATTAGGGTTCAGAACATTACGATGAGTTTGTTGTTGGTCTTTTTCTCGTAAATTAAAGAGTTTAAATCTCAGAGAATTTCAGATTTCTTTCTCGTAAATCTGTTCTCTTAGACGAGTGCATTTTAGTTTTCTTCCCTTCAATTTGTGACCATTTTTACGTACATTTCTCAATTAGTGAGTTCTTTCTGGTAAATATGTGAGTTTCTTCCAGTACATTTTAGTTTATCTTCAAGTACATTGTGAATTTCTTTTTCCTGAAATGTGGGATTATTTTAATGTAAATGTGTTTTCCTATCAACTCTTTAGTTTAGGTATACTTTTCATATTCAAGGTACATTTGTGAGGTTTTTCCAGTATTTCTGAAGTATTTTTCATAATTTCTTAAAATATTTGCTTTAAACTTTAAGGTTGTTCTCTTTCCTCTCGTAGATTTAACATTTGAATCGAAGAAAATCTGAAATATTGCTGGAATAAACTATTAAAAATAATACAGTTACCTCATTCTCCGTACTTTAAGATACAAATATGAAATCTTGATCCCTTGCCATGACCCTAATAGGCAACATATGTAGACATTTATATCTACATATTCAATCTTTTAAAGCACGGTTCCTTAATACTTTCAGACCTGGTTCCTCTGTGGGTTCTTTACTGGTTCTGGTTCCACTTCCTGTCCGTTAACTTTCCCCGTGACGCAGAGCAAAGTGTTTTCCATGAGTCAGCATCTTATTATTCTCTCCACGTCTCGGTGAGTTTACCTCAGGAAACCAGACGTTATCATCCTCGAGTCTACAGACGTTTGTTCAGGGGATTCTTTTATTATTCTGGTTGAGGAGGAGGGAGATCTTCACGAGAGGAAACTCTGAATGTGTTTCAGAGCGGAGAAACAATCACTATAATTCAGACGTTACAGCGAGGGTTTGAAGCGTGGTTCATGAGTTACTCATCCAGTGTTTTACTACAGAATATATAACATGGCATGACTCAGCATTTCATCACTTCCTGTCCCTTGGCCTGGAGGTCAATGGTTTCTGGATGTGTTTTTGGTTGTTAGCCTAAAATAGGGATGGGTGTCGTTAAAATCTGAACGACACCCATCCCTACACGCAAGTCATTGATAGGTAGGCGATGTGTGGAATAGTGATGTGATTATTTGCAACCTGCAGTACAAATAGTAGTAAATGTTTTCATATATTTTCATAGATAAGTAGGCCTGCTAGTTTCAATCAGGGCTAATTATTTCACAGAATCATTTGCCAATACAAGCGCTTTAGTTCATGTTCAATCCATAATAACATGTACAATTAAAGTTGGATCTGTGTCTCATTATCAGTAGAGAAAACGTTATGTTTGTACAACTCTACAATTCATCCTACCAATCTCCGTGGGCTGAAAGGTTTGGGAACCAGTGGGTCAGTGTGCGGTTCTTGGTGTGTGACGAGTGAAAGTAGATTGGATTTGAATCCTTTATTTCCATCTAGGGTCGCCTGGCTCTGATTCAAGGCCTCACTGTTATCCCTGAGCTCTCTCTCTCTCACACACACACACACACACACTCTCTCTCTCTCTCTCTCTCTCTCTCTCTCTCTTCTCTCTCTCTCTCTCTCTCTCTCTCTCTCTCTCTCTCTCTCTCTCTCACACACACACACTGTTATCCCTGAGCTCTCTCACACACACACACACTCTTTCTTCTTCTACTCATTCAGTGTAATGAGACTCCTTCTAAAACACACACACACCACACACACACACACACACCACACACACACACACACACACACACACACACACCACACACACACACACACACACCACACACTTTTATCCGCCTATGGAGGGAATTTCCAGATGGATTCATTCAGAGTTTCGGAGACGTTTTGGAGAGAGACCTCCCACTCGGTCAGAGAAACCAGAGACACTCCCCGAACAAAACGCTCAAATATTTTCAGTAAACCCCCCCCCCTCTTCCCGACCTTTGACCTGTTTAATCTCAGCTGCTGTTGATAAGCTGCTTCAGTAAATTCAGTAAAAATAGTGTCTAACTAATGTTATAAAAACAAATACTTCTAAAGAGAGGAAAAAGTTCATGGAAAAACATTTTCTTATTTTTAAATAAATTATGAAAATGTTAAAATCTCTACATTCTGTCAAATGTAGTAAAGTTAGTTTTTGTGAAATTTGTATCGATATTTTTACGAAATGGTAAAAAAAACACACATTTTTGTTTTAATACCATCAAACCTGATCGTCTCTACACTCTAAAAACAATGTATAAATGAAGCCAATAAACACAGCAGCAACAACAACAGTTCTAATAATAATTGAAGATTTAACTCGATTTTCAAATCATGATTTATAGCTCAGTTTTTCATTTAAAAATAATTCACATTAGTGTTTTTCATTGTTTTATTTGACGTCTGTGAGCTGCTGAGGGTTGTTCAGCTGCTGAATGAGATGGGATGAAAAGCTCCAGGAAGGTGGGAGGAGACAAAGGGAGGAAGAGAGGAAGGAGAGGACAGAGGGGAGGAGTGAGTGTTTCCTCCCCCTCTAGAGGAGGAGAGAAAGTTGTGCTGCGAAGAGAAAAGAGCCGGCGTGGAAATCTGTATAGTGAGGAAGAAACAGGAGGAAGAAGTGATAAAAGCTGAGAGAAAGAAGGAGTAAAAACAGAGGAAGAGGAGGAGAGGTGGAGAGGAAGGAGAGGAACATGGGATAACAACAGAGAGGAAGAGGAGAAAGAAGAAGGGGAAAAGTGAAGAAGGATTAAAAACAAAGAGGGAGAGGAAAATGGGATAAGAACGAAGAAGGAGTAAAACCAGACGTCTGCTTCTGGAGGAAACAGGACGTTGGGTTACTATGACATCATCAGATTATGTTTTCATGATGTCATCACTCCGTTCCCCTCGGTGACGCCCCCCCCCTCTCCACATGGCCAGTTACCTGCTGTGTTGGGGGGGCGGAGCTCTGGAGGACCGCTACCTGTACTCCCCCCCTACCCCGCCGTCTACAGGTGATAACAACAATAATAACAACAATAATAATAAATAATCTGGAAGAAAAAAAAGTCAGAATTTTGAGAAAAAAGTCAGAATTTTAAGATTTTTTGAAAAAAGTCAGAATTTTGGGATTTTTAGAGAAAAAAACTTTTCTGAGAAAAAAATCCTAAATTAGTTTTTCTGAAAAAAAGTCAGAATTTGAGGTTTTTTTTAAAACAAGTGAGAAATTTGAGATTTTCAGGAAAGAAGTCAGAATTTTTGGGGGGGCGGAGCTCTGGAGGACCGCTACCTTTACCCCCCCACAGGTGATAATAACAACAACAATAATAATAACAACAATAATAATATCTGACTTTACCTGACATATTTTATCTAAGTATTTACAATAGAAATGTGTTTTGTGGGAGAGAAACTCCCTCTGGAGGAACACAGAGATTTGAGCCTCTGCAGACCATTGACATGCACTAACAGTACACCTATAGAACCTTTTTAGGTCTTTACAAACTCCACACAAGAAAATCTGATCAAGAATCTACTTTTCAAGCAAACTCAGAATCTGAGATTTTCATTGATCTTTTTCAGGAAATGTTGAATTTCTTTTCAGAAAAGTCAGAATTATCAAAAAGCCATAAATCTGAGATTTTCAGAAAAAAATTCAGATTTTTTAGATTTCAGAAAAAGTCAAAACTTTGCGAACAAATTCGGATTCATCCGCGTTTGAAAATAGTCCTCACGAAAAGCACAATTTTCTCCTCATTGTTTGATAAAATCTACAGTAAGAAGATCTTTAGGGTGAAAAGATATATGTGTGTTTTTAAAGATTCAGTAGGAACCACAGACAGGAAGTGGGAGTGTGTGTTGGTGTGTGATGGTGTGTGATGGTGTGTGTTGGTGTGATGGTGTGTGTTGGTGTGTGTGTGTGATGGTGTGTGTTGGTGTGTGATGGTGTGTGATGGTGTGTGATGGTGTGTGTTAGTGTGTGTTGGTGTGTGATGGTGTGTGTTGGTGTGTGATGGTGTGTGATGGTGTGTGGTGTGTGATGGTGTGTGATGTGTGTGATGGTGTGTGTTGTGTTGATGGTGTGTGATGGTGTGTGTTGGTGTGTGATGGTGTGTGATGGTGTGTGTTGGTGTTTGATGGTGTGTGTTGGTGTGTGATGGTGTGTGTTGGTGTGTGATGGTGTGTGATGGTGTGTGATGGTGTGTGATGGTGTGTGTTGGTGTGTGATGGTGTGTGATGGTGTGTGATGGTGTGATGGTGTGTGATGGTGTGTGATGGTGTGTGTTGGTGTGTGATGGTGTGTGATGGTGTGTGATGGTGTGTGATGGGGTGTGTTGGTGTGTGATGGTGTGTGATGGTGTGTGTTGGTGTGGGATGGTGTGTGTTGGTGTGTGTTGGTGTGTGATGTGTGTGATGGTGTGTGAT
>JAAKFY010000019.1:1354725-1359725 GCA_011823955.1 Dissostichus mawsoni | reverse complement strand
GCAGCGTGTCTTCTGACGTGTAGACTAGTCTGTCAGGTGTCGTCACTTGTTGTCACTTGTTGTCACTTGTTGTCAGTTGTTGTCACTTGTTGTCACTTGTTGTCAGTTGTTGTCACTTGTTGTCAGTTGTTGTCACTTGTTGTCATTGTTGTCACTTGTTGTCACTTTTGTCACTTGTTGTCACTTGTTGTCACTTGTCACTTGTTGTCACTTGTTGTCACTTGTTGTCAGACTTGTTGTCACTTGTTGTCACTTGTTGTCACTTGTTGTCAGTTGTTGTCACTTGTTGTCACTTGTTGTCACTTGTTGTCACTTGTTGTCACTTGTTGTCAGTTGTTGTCACTTGTTGTCACTTGTTGTCACGTGTTGTCACTTGTTGTCAGTTGTTGTTGTTGTCGGATGTTGCGGTTGTTGTCTGTTGTTTGGTTTGTCGCTTGTTGTTGTCGTCGGTTGTTGACGGTCGTTGTCGGTTGTTGTTCCGGTTGTTGTCGGTTGTTGTCGGTTGTTGATGGTCGTTGTCGGTTGTTGTTCGGTTTTGGCGGTTGTTGTCGGTTGTTGGCGGTCGTTGTCGGTCGTTGTCGGTTGTTGTTGTCGGTTGTTGTTACCGGTTGTTGTCTGTTGTTGTCGGTTGTTGTCGGTTGTTGTTACCGGTTGTTGTCTGTTGTTACCGGTTGTTGTCGGTTGTTGTCTGTTGTTGTTACCGGTTTTGTCTGTTGTTACCGGTTGTTGTCGGTTGTTGTTACCGGTTGTTGTCTGTTGTTGTCGGTTGTTGTCGGTTGTTGTCTGTTGTTGTTACCGGTTGTTGTCTGTTGTTGTCGGTTGTTGTCGGTTGTTGTTGTCTGTTGTTGTCGGTTGTTGTCTGTTGTTGTTGTCTGTTGTTGTCGGTTGTTGTCGGTTGTTGTCGGTTGTTGTCTGTTGTTGTTACCGGTTGTTGTCGGTTGTTGTCGGTTGTTGTCGGTTGTTGTTGTCTGTTGTTGTCGGTTGTTGTCTGTTGTTGTTGTCTGTTGTTGTCTGTTGTTGTCGGTTGTTGTCTGTTGTTGTTACCGGTTGTTGTCGGTTGTTGTCTGTTGTTGTTACCGGTTGTTGTCGGTTGTTGTTACCGGTTGTTGTCTGTTGTTACCGGTTGTTGTCGGTTGTTGTCGGTTGTTGTCTGTTGTTGTTACCGGTTGTTGTCGGTTGTTGTTGTCGTTGTTGTTGTCTGTTGTTGTCGGTTGTTGTCTGTTGTTGTCGGTTGTTACCGGTTGTTGTCGGTTGTTGTCTGTTGTTGTCTGTTGTTACCGGTTGTTGTCTGTTGTTGTTGTTGTCGGTTGTTGACGGTCGTTGTCTGTTGTTGCCAGTTGTTGTCTGTTGTTACCGGTTGTTGTCGCTTGTTGTTGTTGTCGGTTGTTGACGGTCGTTGTCGGTTGTTGTTACCGGTCGTTGTCGGTTGTTGCCAGTTGTTGTCTGTTGTTACCGGTTGTTGTCGGTTGTTGTTACCGGTTATTGTCGGTTGTTGTCGGTTGTTGCCAGTGGTTGTCTGTTGTTACCGGTTGTTGTCGCTTGTTGTTGTTGTCGGTTGTTTCGGTTGTTGTTACCGGTTGTTGTCGGTTGTTGCCAGTTGTTGTCTGTTGCTGTCGGTTGTTGTCGGTTGTTGTCGGTTGTTACCGGTTGTTGTCGGTTGTTACCGGTTGTTGTCGGTTGTTACCGGTTGTTGTTACCGGTTGTTGCCAGTTGTTGTCTGTTGTTGTCGGTTGTTGTCAGTTGTTTTCGGTTATACTAATATCTATTTCTCATTGGATTTCTGCTGTATTTTAATAGAATAAATGTCCAGTTTCTCTGAATCTTACGGAATCACCAAAGAGACATTTCACTCACCATGAAGTCAGTACTGTTGTCCTTTTAAAGTTTATTTGGTTTAGATCATACATGTCAAACTCAAGGCCGCGGGCCAAATATTTGAGTTTGACACCCTGGTTTAGGGGAAGTCTGGGAACAGGAAGTAGGGAGTTACTGTGGTTCATCAGCGCTACAGAAACAGGACCTGAAAGTCCTGACTGTGTGTGTGTGTGTGTGTGGTGTGTGTGTGTGTGTGTGTGTGTGTGTGTGTGTTGTGTGTGTTGTGTGTGTGTGTGTGTGTGTGTGTGTGTGTGTGTGTGTGTGGTGTGTGTGTGTGTGTGTGTGTGTGTGTGTGTGTGTGGTGTGTGTGTGTGTGTGTGTGTGTGTGTGTGTGTGTGTGTGGTGTGTGTGTGTGTGTGTGTGTGTGTGTGTGTGTGTGTGTGTGTGTGTGTGTGTGGGTGTGTGTGTGTGTGTGTGTGTGTGTGTTGTGTGTGTGTGTGTGTGTGTGTGTGTGTGTGTGTGGTCAGGGAGCATCCGGTGAACCGCGCCCCCGAGCTGCTGTACCCTCAGGCGGACGTAGCGGAGCGTCTGGCGCTCGGCGGCGAGGAGGCGATGCTCAACGGCACGAAGGCAGACCTGCAGGCGGCCAAACGCCTCGCCAAGCGCCTCTTCCACCTGGACGGGTTCAGGAAGTCCGACGTGGCTCGACACCTGGGCAAGAAGTCAGTGATCCTCACACACTCAGCAGGTGGTCCTGTGCTCTGATTGGCTCTCACTCTCTCACCTGTGTGTTTCCTCAGTAACGACTTCAGCCAGATGGTGGCCGAGGAATACCTGAGCAACTTCGACTTCAGCGGACTCACCATCGACCAGGCGCTCAGGTAGGCTGAGTTATTGTTATTATTTGTTCAGGCTGTTGTTAATAAAGTTTTGTGTTCAGGCTGTTGTTAATAAAGCTTTGTGTTCAGGCTGTTGTTAATAAAGCTTTGTGTTCAGGCTGTTGTTAATAAAGTTTTGTGTTCAGGCTGTTGTTAATAAAGTTTTGTGTTCAGGCTGTTGTTAATAAAGCTTTGTGTTCAGGCTGTTGTTAATAAATTTTGTGTTCAGGCTGTTGTTAATAAAGTTTTGTGTTCAGGCTGTTCCTGAGCCGCTTTGCTCTGATTGGAGAGACTCAGGAAAGAGAGAGAGTCCTCGCTCAGTTCTCCAGGAGATACAGACAGAGCAACACACACACATCTGCAGGTACCTGCCTGTCTGTCTGTCTGTCTGTCTGCCTGTCTGCCTTTCTGCCTGTCTGTCTGTCTGTCTGCCTGTCTGTCTGTCTGTCTGTCTGTCTGTCTGTCTGCCTTTCTGCCTGTCTGTCTGCCTGTCTGTCTGTCTGTCTGTCTGCCTGTCTGCCTTTCTGCCTGTCTGTCTGTCTGTCTGCCTTTCTGTCTGTCTGTCTGTCTGTCTGTCTGTCTGTCTGTCTGCCTGCCTGCCTGTCTGTCTGTCTGTCTGTCTGTCTGTCTGTCTGTCTGTCTGTCTGTCTGTCTGTCTGTCTGTCTGTCTGTCTGTCTGTCTGTCTGCCTTTCTGCCTTTCTGCCTGTCTGTCTGTCTGTCTGTCTGTCTGCCTGTCTGCCTGTCTGTCTGTCTGTCTGTCTGTCTGTCTGTCTGCCTTTCTGCCTGTCAAATACAAATTCAACGAAACTTTATTAGAAGGACCGTATGAAAACACAGTATTACATGATGGTAATTCTCTCTCTCTCTCTCCCTCTCACCTGTCTCTCTCCCTCTCACCTGTCTCTCTCTCACCTGTCTCTCTCTCAGACAGCGTCCCACTCTCACCTGTGCCGTCATGTTGCTGAACTCTGATCTCCATGGAAACGTGAGTCTGACTTTATGGTTTATAATTATATACTTTTACTCTGAGTACTTCAGTGTGCAGTACTTTTACTCTGAGTACTTCAGTGTGCAGTACTTTTACTCTGAGTACTTCAGTGTGCAGTACTTTTACTCTGAGTACTTCAGTGTGCAGTACTTTTACTCTGAGTACTTCAGTGTGCAGTACTTTTACTCTTGAGTACTTCAGTGTGCAGTACTTTTACTCTGAGTACTTCAGTGTGCAGTACTTTTACTCTGAGTACTTCAGTGTGCAGTACTTTTACTCTGAGTACTTCAGTGTGCAGTACTTTTACTCTGAGTACTTCAGTGTGCAGTACTTTTACTCTGAGTACTTCAGTGTGCAGTACTTTAAGTACTTCAGTTTGCAGTGCTTGTACTGTGTGTGACTCGGAGGTGTTGCTCGGCGTGTGATTGGACAGCTTGTTGCCGTGGTGACGCTCATCACTTCCTGAAACAGGTTCAGGCTGTGAGGAAATAATTATCACAAACTGAGCGTTACCATGACGACGCAGAAACTCCATCTGCTGGGAGTCAACAGGAAATACTGCAGTATGAGTACACACAGTACAGGAGAAACTGCAGTATGAGTACACACAGTACAGGAGAAACTGCAGTATGAGTACACACAGTACAGGAGAAACTGCAGTATGAGTACACACAGTACAGGAGAAACTGCAGTATGAGTACACACAGTACAGGAAATACTGCAGTATGAGTACACACAGTACAGGAGAAACTGCAGTATGAGTACACACAGTACAGGAGAAACTGCAGTATGAGTACACACAGTACAGGAGAACTGCAGTATGAGTACACACAGTACAGGAGAAACTGCAGTATGAGTACACACAGTACAGGAGAAACTGCAGTATGAGTACACACAGTACAGGAGAAACTGCAGTATGAGTACACACAGTACAGGGAAACTGCAGTATGAGTACACAGAGTACAGGAGAAACTGCAGTTTGAGTAAACAGAGTACAGGAGAAACTGCAGTATGAGTACACACATTACAGGAAATAGTGCAGTATTAGTATACAGAGTATTAGTACACACAGTACAGGAGAAACTGCAGTATTAGTACACACAGTACAGGACCATGATGCTCTAATGTGGGTAAATGTAAACAAAGATTTTAAAGAGCCTTTAAGTGTAATGATGTCATTGCTCTGTATCTGAAGTGTAATGATGTCATTGCTCTGTATCTAAAGTGTAATGATGTCATTGCTCTGTATCTGTAGTGTAATGATGTCATTGCTCTGTATCTAAAGTGTAATGATGTCATTGCTCTGTATCTAAAGTGT
>JAAKFY010000019.1:1344725-1349725 GCA_011823955.1 Dissostichus mawsoni | reverse complement strand
ATCTTTGTTTTCCTGCTGGAGCTCATCTACATTCAGAGAGCGTCCTCTGTGACAGACAGCTCCAAGGAGAGCTCGGGGGCGGGCCTTACAGGCATCCCTGCGCTCTGATTGGCTGCAGCTGCAGAGGGAAAATGCGCATTGAGAGAGCGAGGGGGAAAGAGAGAGAGAGAGAGAGAGAGAAAAGAGAGAGAGATTCACTCTGAGCTCAGACTGAGAAGAGCTCACCTGCTGGAGGTCGACAGGAGGAGAAGAAGAGAAGGGAAGTTGAGCGTCTGCAGAAGAAGAAGAAAAATACCTTTTGTCTCACCTGTTCCTCCTCCCAGAATGCAACAGGAGGAGCGTCTCTTCTCCGCTGCACCTCCACAGATCTGACGTCAGTTTGGGGGTTTCAGTCTGTCTGCATGTGTGGGTGTTCGGCTGTTCTGATGAAGACTCTCCTCCGTCACACAGCCTCTTCATCATCCTCCTCTTCATCGTCCTCCTCTTCATCGTCTTGGGATTCTCCTCGGAAAACTCAGGAGAAAAAGATATTCGTCTTGGATTCTGGATTTTTTATCTCCATTTGACGTTTTTTCGGAGTGAGAGGCGATGAGTCTGTGATCTAAATATTTAGAGAGGGATCACACACACCCACACACACCCACACACTCACACACACACACACTCACACACTCACCCACACACACACTCACACGCTGGGACAGGTGTGTGTGAACGGGAAGATGGACTTTGTTTTGCCGACGGATTTTAAGTCTTAATTTAAAGTCGCGCTGATCCTCAGATCTTTTTGCAAAATCTTTAAATAATTGTTGATTTTATTGATTTTATCGTATTAAATTGTCTTTACTTTTCATTTTAATATAAAATAAAAGGGGTTTTTACAAATCCTTAAAAAGTCTAAAAATGTGTTTAATTCATTAATTTAAATTGGCTTTTTTTGTTTTTCTAAATGACTTAAATAAATATTAAAAATTCTTAAAAAGACTAAAATATTAAGATTTATTTTATTATTTAATTGGCTTGTCAAATTAATTGTAACACTTTGGTTTCGACAATTGTTTAATTTAATAAGGCTTTGAATTAACACGTGTTTTTAATAATATTTAATATTAGAATATATTTTAAGTTGACGTTATATCTTCAATATAAACACAAAGCTGTTTCTAATGATTGGTTATTTACTTTTCTGAAGGCCATATAGATATATATATATATATATATATATATATATATAATATATATAGTAACCATAGAGTGAACTAAGCAGTGTAACAGGTGATCATCTCTCCACATAAATCCCTTTAGAGGGTCTTTAGGGGTCGATCTTCTCGTTCTCTGTGTCCCCGCGGAGCTGCAGGACGACGAGTCGGATGTGTTTATGCATAATGAATCGAGCGGGATCCATAATGCATCAGTGAGGCCTCGATCAATCCTCTGCCCCACTTTCACACCGAGTCTCTGAACGCCACATTTCAACTCAACACAGAGGAGTCCGTTTCTCACCCTCTGGGTCGTCACATTCAACGTGTGGGAGAAAAGCAGGAGTTTTTCACCAATATTTCAGACTTTCTTGGAGATCGTCGTCTTTTCTCATCCTCTCTTCCGTGGATCGCGCTTATTTTCTGACTCTGTGAAGTCCCGATGCTCCTCTGACCCCTGAACGCACCGCGATGATTGGTGTGAACAGCATCCACTCTTCGGGGCATAACCGCTCTCTCGCTCTCTGTGCTCGGTGAGGAGTGGGCGGGAATCGCGGGACACGGACCCCTTCAGGTACCCCCGCACCCCCAGGTCCAGATCCCTCAAACCGCTCGCCTTCCCCGACCTGCTGGGGAAGACTCAGGACGCGCATCAGCACCGGCAGAACCGCAAGAAGAAGGTAGAACCGGAACATAACCCACGCTCTATAGGGTTAACTGGATATACTAGCAGGTTTTTCAAAGTAAAAGTGCAAGAAGGTTATTATTAGTTAATTAAATATGCAATGAGAGGTTTTTCACAATAAAAGCCCAGCAGAACATTTTCTCAAAAGGCGCTTTCACACCGGAGTACTTCTCCCAGGAATAGTTCCGATAGTTCCTGGGATTTTGCGTTGACTCCAAAAAGATCTGGAACTAGAACTTAGTTCATGAGAACCTTCCCCCCCCAGAGAGTCCCCCCCAGAGGCCCCCAGAGAGTCCCCCCCCAGAGAGTCCCTGCTCTCTGGGGGGGACTCCAAAGGTTCCAATTTCGATTGGCTGGGCGAATTGCAAACCACGCCCCGTAAAACTCTGAAAAGTTTTGTGAAGCAGCCATTTTATTTGCTCGCATTAGCATTATTAGCATTAGCATTATTAGCATTAGCCCAGCGCACCAACGCAGAGAGACTAACTTATGGCAACACAACATAAAACATGGGAGCGGTGGAGATGAAGAGGTGTCGGCGTTCTGGCGATTTACTCGGAAGGCTTCAGTAGAAGCTGCTGGGAGTCTTCTACTGATAGTTTTTTAAGAAAGCCAAGGGTCCAACAATACACACACACACACACACACACACACACACCACACACACACACACACTGATACATGAGCTGTATATGTGTGTGTGACGGTGTGTGTTGTGTCTCTGCAGGCTCTCTTCAGCTCCATCAAGAACGAGAAGCTTCAATGGACGATGTAAGTTTCGTGTGTGTGTGTGTGTGTGTGTGTGTGTGTGTGTGTGTGTGTGTGTGTGTGTGTGTGTGTGTGTGTGTGTGTGTGTGTGTGTGTGTGTGTGTGTGTGTGTGTGTGTGTGTGTGTGTGTGTGTGTGTGTGTGTGTGTGTGTGGTGTGTGTGTGTGTGTGTGTGTGTGTGTGTGTGTGGTGTGTGTGTGTGTGTGTGTGTGTGTGTGTGTGTGTGTGGGTGTGTGTGTTGCCCAGACTCTCTTATTTAAGCCTCTGTTGCCATGGCGACGGCTGCCTGCTTTCTCTCCTCGCTGTAATTACAGGTCAGCATCCCAACGCCATGCTCCACTGTGGACACACACACACACACACACACACTTATATACAGTATAACACACACATGCAGTTATCGAGGCGCTGGGTTTGCGTTGAGCATCTGTCCTCCCTCGTGTTCAGACTTATTTATTTATCTCCTCAGTCTGTTGGGTTTCTAATCTTCTGCAGATACACAACAATAATGCTCTTTAGAAACGCTTTAACACACGGTTTCATATATACTACTACTGATAATAACTCAAACAATCACGTGTGTGTGTGTGTGTGTGTGTGTGTGTGTGTGTGTGTGTGTGTGTGTGTGTGTGTGTGTGTGTGTGTGTGTGTGTGTGGGTGTGGTGTGTGTGTGTGTGTGTGTGGTGTGTGTGTGTGGTGTGTGTGTGTGTGTGTGTGTGTGTGTGTGTGTGTGTGTGTGTGTGTGTGTGGTGTGTGTGTGTGAGATAATGCTCTCAGACATTAAGAGAACTGAATATTATATGTGAGTAAGATAATAAAAGGTATTTCTAACGCTGTGCTGCCCCTCAGAGACGAGGAGGACCTGAGGGCGTCGCTGGGGGAACACGAGGGGGCAGAGCATAGGAAGACTCCGCCTCCCTCACCCTGCGGCGGACGGGGGGAGGAGCCCCGCCAAACGACGGGGAAATCTACAAGAGCGGATTCCTGGTCCGAAAGGTCCACGCCGACCCCGACGGGAAGAGGAGTACGACTGAGATTTAGATTTCATTTGATTCTTTTTCTTTTTTGTCTTGATTTTTTTGTTAATACTCTGTTGTTGGTCTCCCCCCCCCCGTTGGTCCCCCCCCCCGTTGGTCCCCCCCCCCCCGTTGGTCCCCCCCCCCCCGTTGGTCCCCCCTCCCGTCTTCTTATATTACGTTAATGGGGTGATTTATAATTAACACTTAATTATCTCTCTGTTGTTATCTGAGGGTAGTAATTAATTTCCCATGATGCATTGTGCCTGCAGCTCCGCGGGGAAAGAGAGGATGGAAATCTTTCTACGCCACTCTGAAGGGGCTGGTGCTCTACCTGCAGAAGGTAAACACCTGGACTACATTACCCAGCAGCCCCTCTGTTTCACACACTGCAGCTCCTCCACAGGAAGTGTCTATTTATAACTCTGTGTCCCAAATACTGATGGAAACAGGACAAGCTCCAGATCTGAGGATGTTTGATGTGTCCTCTTTATATCGGACAGCGCTCCGTACGCAGCTCATACCTTCGAATGTATCTTGTTAAAAATAGCAAAAAAAAGTTACAACCTACGATTATTATTTTAATGTTAGTCTTGGAAACAATGCTTTCTGGGAGTTTGTAGTTACTTTGTAGTGTTGAATTGGCTGTGATGATGTGACGCTGCTCTGTGATTGGCTGTGATGATGTGACGCTGCTCTGTGATTGGCTGTGATGATGTGACACTGCTCTGTGATTGGCTGTGATGATGTGACGCTGCTCTGTGATTGGCTGTGATGATGTGGACACTGCTCTGTGATTGGCTGTGTGATGAAGTGACACTAATCTGTGATTGGCTGTGTGAGGATGTGACGCTGCTCTGTGATTGGCTGTGATGATGTGACGCTGCTCTGTGATTGGCTGTGTGATGTGACGCTAATCTGTGATGGGCTGTGTGATGATGTGACGCTGCTCTGTGATTGGCTGTGATGATGTGACGCTGCTCTGTGATTGGCTGTGATGATGTGACACTGCTCTGTGATTGGCTGTGTGATGATGTGACGCTAATCTGTGATTGGCTGTGTGATGATGTGACGCTGCTCTGTGATTGGCTGTGATGATGTGACGATGTGACGCTGCTCTGTGATTGGCTGACAGGATGAGTTCCGAGCGGACCGGGATCTCTCTGAGGAGGACGCGAGGAACGCTGTGTCGATTCATCACTCTCTGGCCATGAGAGCAGCCGATTACAGCAAGAGACCCAACGTGTTCTACCTGAGGACGGCAGACTGGAGGGTGTTCCTGCTGCAAGCACCGTGAGGACACACTCACTCACTCACTCACACACACACTCAC
>JAAKFY010000019.1:1294725-1342225 GCA_011823955.1 Dissostichus mawsoni | reverse complement strand
TTGGAGTTACAGCGACATCGTGTTTTATGGCGAGGGATGCGTTGCTATTTGACGTAGAGCTGTTCAGGGCAGCAGTGTTAACCATCAAGTGAAGTTTGGCGGCGTTCTGAGCATGTCAATTGGAGTTATGACATCATCGTGTTCCATGGCGAGGGATCGCCTAGCATCGAGCGAACGTGAAAATCGGCACCACGTCACGGCTACGCCATGCGGTTAAAAGTTGCGATTTTGATGACTTTTCATCCCCCATGTCTCGAGACGCTACCCGCTGAATTTGGAGTCGACCGGATAAAATCCCTAGGAGGAGTTCGTTAAAGTACGGAATCAATCGCGTTTTCCAATGCCAAATTCAAAATGGCCGACTTCCTGTACGTTTTCTATACACCTCCAAAAGGCTTTTTTGTTCGTTTACGTGAAAGTGGGGGAGTTTGTTAAAAACGGAAGTGGGCGTGGCCTGCGCATTTTTTTACGCAAAGTTCCGGAACCATATATACATCGCAATTTTCCCCAGTCCTGACGCGCTGCACAATTTGGTGAGTTTTCATATATGTTGAGGGGGTCAAAAGTGCGATCAAAGAGGGCACACACGTCACACAATTCAGGCGTGTGTGCCCTCCATGATGTGTGTTTCAGCATACACCATGTTCGCTTTGCGAGCGATTACATCAGGGTCTGAGCCTCTGGTCTCAGACCCTGATAATAATCCTATCGATATCGATAATGTAGCGGGCTACCTACTGTCATGATTTCGGACCTTTTTCGGGGCTTTTGCCGTTCGTTTTCCCTGGTGTGTGTGTGTGTGTGTGTGTGTGTGTTGTGTGTGTGTGTGTGTGTGTGTGTGTGTGTGTGTGTGTGTGTGTGTGTGTGTGTGTGTGTGTGCGCGCGCGAGAGAGAGCGACCTCTGGTCTCAGACCCTAAAAAGCAAAAACTGTCCAATAAATAAACTCTCCTCTCCCCCCCCCCTCTCTCTCCCTCCCCCTCCCCCCTCTCTCTCCCTCTCAGAAAACGCGGTACGGGACGTACTCCCTGCTGCTCCGCGCCCGGCTGGCTCACGGAGACGAGGACCTGTCGGCCTTCGAGGCGCGGCTGCTGGACGACGGCCTGCAGAGGGCGCACTCCAGCCCCACGCTGCCGCAGGAACCACAGAAGAAGAGCCGCGCACACAAGACCTCCCGCAGCCTAAAGGGCACTTCCTGTTCCTCGTCCTCCTCCACTGACAGGAAGAAGAACGGAGGAGAGAAACCAGAGGAGGAGGCGGCGTGACGGACAGGATGCATTATGGGTAGCAGACTCCTCCCATGACTCGCTGTGATTGGCTGAGCAGCTGGTGAGGCGTTCGCGGGCCGTGGGAAACCAGGCGCTCGTTAGGAAGGAGGAGGAGCGTTTCATTTCCCCACCAGTGAAACATTCAGGTTCAAAATCTGAAGAGACGTTTAATTTCTGATCCGCAGCGAGGGAGAGTTTCAAAATAAAAGCTTTTATTTCCTGTCTGATCATCAGCAGGGTGAGTTTCACAATAAAAGCTTTTTTTCCTGTCTGATCATCAGCAGGGTGAGAGTTTCAAAATAAAAGCTTTTATTTCCTGTCTGATCATCAGCAGGGTGAGAGTTTCACAATAAAGGCTTTTATCCTGTCTGATCATCAGCAGGGTGAGAGTTTCACAATAAAAGCTTTTATTTCCTGTCTGATCATCAGCAGGGTGAGTTTCAAAATAAAAGCTTTTATTTCCTGTCTGATCATCAGCAGGGTGAGAGTTTCAAAATAAAAGCTTTTATTTCCTGTCTGATCATCAGCAGGGTGAGAGTTTCACAATAAAAGCTTTTATTTCCTGTCTGATCATCAGCAGGGTGAGAGTTTCACAATAAAAGCTTTTATTTCCTGTCTGATCATCAGCAGGGTGAGAGTTTCAAAATAAAAGCTTTTATTTCCTGTCTGATCATCAGCAGGGTGAGAGTTTCACAATAAAAGCTTTTATTTCCTGTCTGATCATCAGCAGGGTGAGAGTTTCAAGTTTTTATTTTCCTTAAGTTGACGGAGAAGAGCCTAAATATCGAAACTGACCGTAAACACTTAGTAGGTACGAGTGTGTTTGCGTGTGTTTGTATGTGCGTGCGTGCGTGCGTGCGTGCGTGCGTGCGTGCGTGCGTGCGTGCTGCGTGCGTGTGCGTGAGCGTGTGTGTAAATACTTTATTTATGTGTTTTCTTCTTGCTGGAACAAACAGGAAGTTCTTTAGTGACTATAAACTACTGAGCAGAAAATTAATATGTCCAACTTTAATTGAAATTATTTTTTGTCTGGATTCATTTACAGATTTTTTCTTGGTGCTTAAATTTAGATATATCATTATTATTTTTTATTATTGTTTAAAACTTTATTTATGGGGTCATTTTCTAAATAAAATAACAACAAAAAATGCATGAATGGAAAAATGCAAAATAATAAATTACAAACCATAAAATAAATAAAATCTGGAAATGCTAAACAACAATAATATATAACGTTTCATTTCTTAGTGAGACTTAAAGATCTAAAGAGACATTTTATTTTGAAGGCAGCAGATTTCCTGAATTTAGATATTTTCTGCTCCGTGGTTTAGTCGCTGCTCTTCCTCTCGTCGCTGGAGTCCGTCCTCTTTCCACATTCCTGTTTTATCCTAAAGTTTATGAATTATTATCTTTGTTTATTTGTGTTTCATATTTTTGTTAAAGGAAATGAACATGAAATAAGGCTGGGGCTTCTGGGTAATGAAGTTTTCTGCTGCTGCCACTTGGAGACGAGTCTATTCAGACACTTAGTTTCAAATTAAAAATAACGTTATAAGTGGGGGGGTTGTGCGGATTCAGTGTTTCTGAAAGCCTCACGATTACTGACAGGAAGTGGTCGCCAGGTGGCAGCAGAGAGAAAACTGCCCTTCTTCTTCACGGTTTTATAAATATTGTGTATAAATGTTTAATAATGCTGACATTATTTTTGAAATGCAACTTTTTTTGAAACCCTGATCAATAATCTGTGTCCCGATCGCACTGAGGGGAAACTTGAAGATTTATTTTTTTGAGTTTGTTTTGAGTTTTTCTTGCAGGACGTTTTGTTTTGTAAAGTTTTCCAGCTGTTTGTGAAACGCTGGAACCTGATGCTGGATCGATGTGTGGATCATCGGACTAAAAACTCTTTAAAACGATGATGTAGAAACCAAGGTTTCAAAGGTACTGAGAGAACGGAAACTACGGAGGCTTCGAACAATATTTAACGTGTTTGTTTACGCCATGGTCCGAAGAACGTTGTCATGTGACCTCGCCGTGAGAGTTTCTCAACACTCCATTTGATAAACACTAACTTTGTTGTTCGACTTCAAGGACTTGACTCCAATAAGACCATCTTAAATCAGTTTTCCACTTTTGACGTCCGACATAAACCACATCGGAGCTTTTTGTTTAAACTCCCGTCACAGACAGGACAGTCAGTTCATGGACTACATTTCCCATCAGGCCTTGCAACGCCTCAAGCTGAGTCCCAACGCTCCAATCACAAACACTTTACACCTTTAGCAGCAACGTTGTGAATTCAAACAAAACTACGTGGTTAAGTTTAGAAGAACGTCACGGTTTGGGTTCAAATAAGTGAGTTTGTCTCGAGAACTAAGTTACGTTAGTAACCTAAGCTTTAATAATGAAACGTTTGTTTGACGCGGGACATCAGCGCTCCTCCCTATGCAGACTTTATAACTCTTTCATATCTATGGATGCATTACGCGTTAACAAACACGTAACTAGCCATTCTCCTTCTGGGCATGCAGGAATTCAAATTGTCAAATCTGAAACTCGTCCACATGGAAACAAGAATTCATAGTTTTGGAAAATGTACATTTTGCTGAAACAGGAAAATATCCTTCTTTGTTAGAGCTTAGCAGACGGCAGCTGTTTAGATTAAGGAAAACATCACGGTTTGGGTTCAAATCAGTGAGCTTGTTACGAGAACTAAGTTACGTTAGTAACCTAAATTGGTTTGACGCGGGACGTTCACATTTGATCTGTTTGTGGACGCAGCAAAAACAAACTTAGTCCGCCGCAGAAGAAGGGTCTGACCCGAAAGCTTTACGTGTTCAGGTTCAGAAATCAGTTTGGGGTTAAAAAGTGTTTGTGACGTTCAAACCTAAGTCTTAAATGCGTTAAACGAGGCGCTTGTTTTCCCGCCCGTGTGTTAGGAAGATCCAGGAAACGTAATACCTCCCAAAATCCAACTTTCATAGGAAGTTAATTCCGTGTTACACATCGATGATCAACTCCTTTTACTTTGGAAAACCCGCACATTTCCCGAACACTCCTCGACTCTGAGAGAACGTTGGAGACGAGAGCGGGACGTAGAGACGCTCCTCTTCGTCTCCAATGACCTCGGGTCGTATTTACTCCTCTAATATCCAGTTGTGTATTCGGGTGTATTTGTCGCTCTGTGCAATGTAAGCCGCATAGGATGAACCGTCTAAGAGTCATGGCCGCTTCCAGCTGTGTCCGTGTTTGTAAAGTTGAAGCCATCCTGAAGTCGGCCGGACGTTTAGCTGCTGGTTAGATTTAAAGCAGACGTTATTTATTCTTTAGTTTCTGTGAATGTTTTTTTTGTTGATAGCTGTACATACCGTCCACTTCCTGTGAGGCTCGTAGTGAAACACAGACTTCCTGTTTGTACCATGTTGAAGGCTTAGAGGCAAAAATAAAAACATTTCAAAAACAAGAGTCCGCTTTTATTCAAAGTCTCAGAAACAGTCGCAGCGCTTGTCTCGTTAAATACAGAATATACTCTTTCACCAGGCAGAGAACACACAGTATTAGTAAAACATGTTTATCTGAAAGTAACGGAGAAATGATCTGAAGTCCTCGTTAATTAAACACCTTTTTAATCAAAGCTCAAATAGAAATCACTCAAACTGAAGTCGTTTATCTGAGAGAGTTATTATATATTTTATTTATCAACTTCATTTAACGTCTGGATTTAATATCATCATCTTTTTAACTTGTTTTATTGAATTGACTTTTAGCTTTTAACTAACTCTTAAACAAAGTCAATATTTGTATTAAACGTATTCATTGTAATTTTCACAATAAAAGCCCAAAATGTTGACTTTTTAATTACAATTTTACGTTTATAATATTTAAACACTTTTTGAGACTTTCTTACGAACCGTGTTCCGCACCATTGAAGTCCGTGCTGCATTCATGAACCAACACAAAAACTGGAAATCTCACAACTTTCCTAGGAACTGAAGATGCAAGTAGCAAGCTTTGTAAACACTGAGTTATAGTTCATGTGTATTCATGTTAAAATGTGTACTGTATCTTTAAAAACTCAAACTGAAATTCCTTTTTTAAATGTTAAAAAGGTGGGTTTTTTGGGGTAAAACGCTAAAAACTTCTGACGTCACAGGAGTTACAATCTTTGGGTCCGAGTCCAGGTCCTGGAGAGGACAGAAACCACGTCATCAAATCTGAGAGACCTGAAGACTTCTGGTTCTTGAAGAGCTCTGGTTCCTAAAGAGTCCTGGTTCTTGAAGAGCTCTTGTTCCTAAAGAGTCCTGTTCTTGAAGAGCTCTGGTTCCTAAAGAGTCCAGTTCCTAAAGAGTCCTGGTTCCTAAAGAGTCCAGTTCTTGAAGAGTCCAGTTCTTGAAGAGTTCTGGTTCCTAAAGAATCCTGGTTCCTAAAGAGTTCTGGTTCCTAAAGAGTTCTAGTTCTTGAAGAGTCCTGGTACCGAAACTGCTTGAAACAGGATTTTACCTCCTGCTCGTCACTGATTGGCCACAGGCGGCTCCTCCTCTTCATCCATTGGCTGGCTGCCGAATCCGCTGTCAACCGTGGCGTCTGATTGGACGGGGAAAAAAAACAGGTGAAGAGGGGGTCTGTCTGTCTGTTGTGTGTGTGTGTGAGTGTGTGTGTGTGTGTACCTGTGTTGTGTTTGTCCTCCTGCAGCTGTTTGTCTCTCAGCAGTCGAACTCCTTCTGTCAGACCGAGAGACTGAAGAGCTTCAACCAGAGCAGAGAGCGCACCTCCCCCCAGCTACACACACACACACACACACACACACACACACACCACACACACACACACACACACACACACAACACACACACACACACACACACACACACACAGGTTAGAACATATGCAGGTTACATTTTCTCAACAAAAGCTCTTATTTCCTTTCTGAAAATCAGCAGGGGTAGATTTCACAATAAAAGCTTGTACTTCGTGTGTGTGTGTGTGTTACCTGGTAGTGCCTCAGCAGCTGTTGGCAGGGGGAGGGGCTCTCCAGGTAAAGGGGGGTCAGCGTCATCATCCCCAGTCTTTCTGCCAGTTTCCTCCAGGCGTCACCTCCACCTGTCTCACCTCCACCTGTCTCACCTGTCCCCCCCCCACACTCAGCAGCTCCACCAGGCGGGACAGTGTCTCCTCGTCCAGACCCCCCGCTGGGACCCCCTCATCAGAGACGCTGCTCGACTTCATCTTCTTACTGGACTTACTGGATCTCTGATCTGAGACCAGAAGACTCCTCACCTGGGGGAGAGGGGGGGCGACAGGTGATGGGGGGTGACAGGTGAGGGGGGGAGACAGGTGAAGAGGGACAAGGTGAGTTTTATGTTCTTTGTCCACTGTGTAATTCCAGCCTGTGCTTTTATTTTGAAAAGGTAATAACTACCTTCTGGCAGCGGGCCAGGTCCAGAGGGGTGTGTCCCGGCGCAGGCCTCTTACGGGGGTTGATGATTGGCTGTGAGGTGACCTCCCGGTCTCTTATTGGCTGCGAGGCGACCTCCTGCTCTCTGATTGGCTGTGAGGCGAACTCCTGCTCTCTGATTGGCTGTGAGGTGACCTCCCGCTCTCTGATTGGCTGTGAGGCTACCTCCCTCTCTCTGATTGGCTGTGAGGCGGCCTCCCGCTCTCTGATTGGTTCCTCGTCTTCCTCGTCTGAAGAGGAGCTGAAGAAGAGCGGCTCGTCGTTCTCTATGTTTTTATCAGCGCCTGAAAAACAGCCTCATTTACTATATTATATACATTTTTACTAAATAATAATGTACCTGAATGGTTACAGAACCAACCACCTGAAACAGGTAGCTAATTTAAGATAACAATTAGCTAACGTATCTTAACACCGCTAACCACCTCCAACAGGTAGCTAACACTTAGCTAACGTATCTCAACACCGCCAACCACCTCCAACAGGTAGCTAATCTAAGCTAACACTTAGCTAACGTATATATCAACAACGCCAACCACCTCTAACAGGTAGCTAACACTTAGCTAACGTATCTCAACACTGCCAACCACCTCTAACAGGTAGCTAACAATTAGCTAACGTATCTCAACACTGCCAACCACCTCTAACAGGTAGCTAACAATTAGCTAACGTATCTCAACACTGCCAACCACCTCTAACAGGTAGCTAACACTTAGCTAACGTATCTCAACACTGCCAACCACCTCTAACAGGTAGCTAAGAATTAGCTAACGTATCTCAACACTGCCAACCACCTCTAACAGGTAGCTAACACTTAGCTAACGTATCAACAACGCCAACCACCTCTAACAGGTAGCTAACACTTAGCTAACGTATCTCAACACTGCCAACCACCTCTAACAGGTAGCTAACAATTAGCTAACGTATCTCAACACTGCCAACCACCTCTAACAGGTAGCTAACAATTAGCTAAAGTATCTTAACACCGCCAACCACCTCCAACAGGTAGCTAACACTTAGCTAAAGTATCTTAACACCGCCAACCACCTCTAACAGGTAGCTAACACTTAGCTAACGTATATCAACACCGCCAACCACCTCTAACAGGTAGCTAACACTTAGCTAACGTATCTTAACACTGCCAACCACCTCTAACAGGTAGCTAACACTTAGCTAACGTATATCAACACCGCCAACCACCTCTAACAGGTAGCTAACACTTAGCTAACGGATCTCAACACCGCCAACCACCTCCAACAGGTAGCTAACACTTAGCTAACGTATCTCACACCGCCAACCACCTCCAACAGGTAGCTAACACTTAGCTAAAGTATCTTAACACCGCCAACCACCTCCAACAGGTAGCTAACACTTAGCTAAAGTATCTTAACACCGCCAACCACCTCTAACAGGTAGCTAACACTTAGCTAACGTATATCACACCGCCAACCACCTCTAACAGGTAGCTAACACTTAGCTAACGTATCTCAACACCGCCAACCACCTCCAACAGGTAGCTAACACTTAGCTAAAGTATCTTAACACCGCCAACCACCTCCAACAGGTAGCTAACACTTAGCTAACGTATCTCAACACCGCCAACCACCTCCAACAGGTAGCTAACACTTAGCTAACGTATCTCAACACCGCCAACCACCTCCAACAGGTAGCTAACTTAGCTAACGTATCTCAACACCGCCAACCACCTCCAACAGGTAGCTAACAATTAGCTAACGTATCTCAACACTGCCAACCACCTCTAACAGGTAGCTAACACTTAGCTAACGTATCTCAACACTGCCAACCACCTCTAACAGGTAGCTAAGAATTAGCTAACGTATCTCAACACTGCCAACCACCTCTAACAGGTAGCTAACACTTAGCTAACGTATATCAACAACGCCAACCACCTCTAACAGGTAGCTAACACTTAGCTAACGTATCTCACACGCCAACCACCTCTAACAGGTAGCTAACAATTAGCTAACGTATCTCAACACTGCCAACCACCTCTAACAGGTAGCTAACAATTAGCTAAAGTATCTTAACACCGCCAACCACCTCCAACAGGTAGCTAACACTTAGCTAAAGTATCTTAACACCGCCAACCACCTCTAACAGGTAGCTAACACTTAGCTAACGTATATCAACACCGCCAACCACCTCTAACAGGTAGCTAACACTTAGCTAACGTATCTTAACACTGCCAACCACCTCTAACAGGTAGCTAACACTTAGCTAACGTATATCAACACCGCCAACCACCTCTAACAGGTAGCTAACACTTAGCTAACGGATCTCAACACCGCCAACCACCTCTAACAGGTAGCTAACACTTAGCTAAAGTATCTTAACACCGCCAACCACCTCCAACAGGTAGCTAACACTTAGCTAACGTATCTCAACACCGCCAACCACCTCCAACAGGTAGCTAACACTTAGCTAAAGTATCTTAACACCGCCAACCACCTCCAACAGGTAGCTAACACTTAGCTAAAGTATCTTAACACCGCCAACCACCTCTAACAGGTAGCTAACACTTAGCTAACGTATATCACACCGCCAACCACCTCTAACAGGTAGCTAACACTTAGCTAAAGTATCTTAACACCGCCAACCACCTCTAACAGGTAGCTAACACTTAGCTAACATATATCACACCGCCAACCACCTCTAACAGGTAGCTAACACTTAGCTAACGTATCTCAACACCGCCAACCACCTCCAACAGGTAGCTAACACTTAGCTAAAGTATCTTAACACCGCCAACCACCTCCAACAGGTAGCTAACACTTAGCTAACGTATCTCAACACCGCCAACCACCTCCAACAGGTAGCTAACACTTAGCTAACGTATCTCAACACCGCCAACCACCTCCAACAGGTAGCTAACACTTAGCTAACGTATCTCAACACCGCCAACCACCTCCAACAGGTAGCTAACACTTAGCTAAAGTATCTTAACACCGCCAACCACCTCTAACAGGTAGCTAACACTTAGCTAAAGTATCTTAACACCGCCAACCACCTCCAACAGATAGCTAACACTTAGCTAAAGTATCTTAACACCGCCAACCACCTCCAACAGGTAGATAACACTTAGCTAAAGTATCTTAACACCGCCAACCACCTCCAACAGGTAGCTAACACTTAGCTAACACTTAGCTAACGTATCTCAACACCGCCAACCACCTCTAACAGGTAGCTAACCTCCACTATGATCTGCTTTATTATTATTGATGCAGGTGTGTGTTACCTGCAGCGATGAGCATGGAGACGAGCGTCGGGGAGCCCAGACTCGCTGCCAGGTGCAGAGCAGAGTTCCCTCCAAACGTCACGGCGTTCACATCCGCCTTCAGCTGCACACCACCACACACACACACACCCACACACACACACACACACACACACACACACACACACACACACACACACACACACACACACACACACACACACACACACACACACACACACACACACACACACACACACACACACACACGTGTACTGTTGTTATAATATCCTAACCCTTAATATATACAACACCTGTGTTATAATGCTCTGATAATAATAAATAATAATATATATATATAACAATAGTGTCTTCATGTCTTAAAGCTGCTGAGTCCTATGTTGCACCTCAAACAACAAATACATCCAGACGTTTCTTTACTTCCTCTACAGAAAAAAAAAAGCAGCCTGTGCCTGCCACCGGACATCCATCCCATAATTATTCTCCGTAAAAACAAAGCTGTCTCTGCCGTCCGACGCTGTTTGATACTCGTATTTCTGGAAGAATTATACCGTTTACAGAAATACGGTTTTCTGGCATCACTTTAACATTTTACGGGGAAAATCTGTGTGTGTGTGTGTGTGTGTGTGTGTGTGTGTGTGTGTGTGTGTGTGTGTGTGTGTGTGTGTGTGTGTGTGTGTGTGTGTGTGTGGTGTGTGTGTGTGTGTGTGTGTGTGTGTGTGTGTGTGTGTGTGTGTGTGTGTGTGTGTGTGTGTGTGTGTGTGTGTGTGTGTGTGTGTGTGTGTGTGTGTGTTGTGTGTGTGTGTGTTGTGTGTGTGTGTGTGTGTGTGTGTGTGTACCTACCTCAGTGATGAGGGTGCAGGCTCCTCTGAACAGGTTCCTCTTCACTGATAGGTGCAGAGCTGTGTGCCCGCTCTTCAGCTCCGGAGCGTTGATCTTGGCTCCGCCCCCAACGAGGAGGCGGAGACATCGCTCCCCGTCCCTCCTGACGGCCAGGTGCAGCGGCTGCATACCTGAGGAGCAGATATAACAGATTCAAGATTCAAAGGTGTTCTCAGCAGATGCTCAGCTTCAGTGTAGAAATGGAAATGAAATTCTTCTGACCTGAGCTCCTCCAACAATGCAACATATATAATAAAATACAAAATAATGCAAGAAGTCTATATACATGTAAAGAGAATATGATATGTACAAGAACAGAGTCTGAAACTAAATAATGTACATTAAGACAAATATGTCCTGTACAGGGGGTTCTCCTGTATAAACACTCTCTACTATATAACATGTGCAATATTATTATTTAATGTTCTATAATAACGTGCAGTTGCGTATCTGCCACTACGTTTTGTTGCACTACTAAACACTGCTCGTCACTGTACCGTCTGTGTTTCCTGTAGCTATTTATTTTTCTTTTTATGCACTGTTAGTGTACAGTTTATTATCATGCTGCTGTGTTTATTGTATTTTTGTAACTCTGGCACAACAATTTCCTCGGGATGAATAAAGTCTTATCTTAACTTATCTTATCTTAGGTGGTGTTTCCCATTACAGGTAATTTATCATATATAATATATTTCCTGTCCAGGTGGTGTTTGTCTCACCGTGGTAGTCGTGTGCGTTGACCAGGTGAGCGTTGTGTTCCCCCAGGTGAGCCAGCAGGGGGCGCAGCGAGGCGGCGTCTCCGTTCAGCGCCGCCAGGTGGAGCGGGCTGCGACCCTCTCCGTCCAATCGGGAGGGGTCCGCCCCCGCCCGCAGGAGAGCCTCCAACACCTTCACCTGCCGCGTGATCACCGCCAGGTGCAGCGGAGTCTGAGGGTAACAGAGGATAAGATACACTTTATTGATCCCAAATGGAAAAATGTAAATATAAATTAAAAATGTACACTTCACGTGTGAAGAAATAGAAACAGGTTTTAAAAGCTACCTGATGGCGGTGATTAGCAGTTTTAAGATACATTAGCTAAGTGTTAGCTACCTGTTGGAGGTGGTTGGCGGTGTTGAGATACGATAGCTAAGTGTAAGCTACCTGTTGGAGTTGGTTAGCGGGGTTGAGATACGTTATCTAAGTGTTAGCTACCTGTTGGAGGTGGTTAGCGTTGTTAGCTAAGTATTAGCTACCTGTTGGAGGTGGTTAGCGGTGTTAGCTAAGTGTTAGCTACCTGTTGGAGGTGGTTGGCGGTGTTAGCTAAGTGTCAGCTACCTGTTGGAGGTGGTTAGCGGTGTTAGCTAAGTGTCAGCTACCTGTTGGAGGTGGTTAGCGGTGTTAGCTAAGTATTAACTACCTGTTGGAGGTGGTTAGCGTGTTAGTTAAGTGTTAGCTACCTGTTGGAGGTGGTTAGCGGTGTTAGCTAAGTGTTAGCTACCTGTTGGAGGTGGTTAGCGGTGTTAGCTAAGTATTAACTACCTGTTGGAGGTGGTTAGCGGTGTTAGTTAAGTGTTAGCTACCTGTTGGAGGTGGTTAGCGGTGTTAGCTAAGTGTTAGCTACCTGTTGGAGGTGGTTGGCGGTGTTAGCTAAGTGTTAGCTACCTGTTGGAGGTGGTTGGCGGTGTTAGCTAAGTGTTAGCTACCTGTTGGAGGTGGTTAGCGGTGTTAGCTAAGTGTTAGCTACCTGTTGGAGGTGGTTAGCAGTGTTAGCTAAGTGTTAGCTACCTGTTGGAGGTGGTTAGCGGTGTTAGCTAAGTGTTAGCTACCTGTTGGAGGTGGTTAGCGGTGTTGGCTAAGTGTTAGCTACCTGTTGGAGGTGGTTGGCAGTGTTAGCTAAGTGTTAGCTACCTGTTGGAGGTGGTTAGCAGTGTTAGCTAAGTGTTAGCTACCTGTTGGAGGTGGTTGGCGGTGTTAGCTAAGTGTTAGCTACCTGTTGGAGGTGGTTGGCGGTTTTAGCTAAGTGTTAGCTACCTGTTGGAGGTGGTTAGCAGTGTTAGCTAAGTGTTAGCTACCTGTTGGAGGTGGTTGGCGGTGTTAGCTAAGTGTTAGCTACCTGTTGGAGGTGGTTGGCGGTTTTAGCTAAGTGTTAGCTACCTGTTGGAGGTGGTTAGCGGTGTTCAGGACGTTTTGCTGCTGGCTGCTCAGCAGGGTGTGGATCAGCTGCTGGATCACACTGGTCTGCTGATGGATGATGGCCAGGTGCAAAGGACTGTGGGAAAAGTCAAATCCAGTTTAAAAACAGAAAACTGTCAACGACGTTTACGGTCAAAGATGCAATGACATATAAAGATTTGACAAACTGGTCATGGCCCTAAAATAAAGATCATGTGGCACGACTTAATTCATTTTCAAGTTATTAGAAACTAAACATAAGCATTAGGAAGGTTGATCCTTGTGGTTGTCATCTCCCCCCGTTTCTTAGACGAATGAACTAAATAAACCAAATGAGCTCACGTGTCTCCGTTGCCGTCCTGGACCCCACAGAGGTGTCTCTGGATGGCCAGAAGGACCCGGGCGTCCCCAGAGCTGCAGTACTGAAGCAGGGCGGCCGCCGTCTGCCGGGCGCTGAGAGACGCTCGGGAGCGCAGGGCGGCGGCTGGAGACAAAACACAAACAGCTCGTTAAGTAATGTTAGAAACATCTCACTGGTCTCCGGCTTGAGCTTCAATCTCAGGATCCATGTATCTGTGATCCTCTCCAGAATGGAAGTAGTCATCACATACAGAGCATCGACTAGTTCCTGAACAGTGTCCTTCACATGCTGATATCCAAGAGAGGGAGTTACACAGTCACAAGATGGAGGAATAAAAAGCAGTATTCAATGTTTACTTCAGATCAGCTCCACGTCAGAAATGATCATGCTTGTCATCTGTCTATCTCCACTAGGGCTGCAACAAACGACTAATTTGATAATCGATAATCTATCGATTAATGAAACGATTAATCGATTATTCGGATCGTTAAGGTTTTAACGGTACTACTACTTTTATCGATACTGCTTATCGATCCGGTCCTTTAACGATAGTCTTAACGGTTCTTTTGAAAATAAATAAGGTAAACTAACTAAACAAATTGTGAACAAAATTAACATTGCTTTTTATTTAAATTAAATAAATAATATTTCACATCAAAAGAAACAACAGAGTTTTAACAAATCATATTAAATAATGTGATGACAGAACTGTAAACAGAATAGCTGAAACTTTAACAAAATAAATAACTCAGTTACCTCTAATTATTAACCCATGTTTGTATAATTGAGTTAACTCCGTGTGTTGCTGCTAGCATACATAACACCTGACGTGGAAACGTTACTCGTGGATGGGGCTACAGAGCTACTAGAAAGACAGTGGAACCCGGTGCATTTCTCCGTCTGATTGTGGTGCACTTTTGCTAAATGTTTTGACAAATTGCTCGTGTTACCGCCCTGACATGCTAAACTCTTATTGCACTTTTGGTAACGAGCATTGTCCACATCGAGACGGGTAAAGTTTAACCACACCTTGGAGCGCTTCTCTCCGCCATCTCCTCTGTGTGTGTGTGTTGCATGCATGTTGAAGAGCGTGTGTGTAAACTGCCCCGCCCCCTCGCACACAGACGGGGAGAGAGAGAGATCTCTCGTCTGGATTGGAAAGATCGAAAATACGTCATAGACGCATTTTGTAGTCTTATTGCATATTAGAAACGGAGTTGGCGACACTAAGACTGCGATATAATGTTTATGTAGAAATAATACATATGACATATGTTTTAAATGTCTCCTGTACCGATAAAAAGACTGATAACGTTGGAGTTTAACTGCCTGTGAAACACACGTGATGACGTCACCAACGAATCGACGACTGAATTAGTTGGCAACTAATTTGGTCATCGATTTTAATCGATTAAGTCGATTAGTTGTTGCACCCCTAATCTCCATAGAGGCTGAATCATCATGTTAATCACATAGCTATCATATGCCTCAAACAGTCCTGATGCTCTTCTAGGTAATCATACATCCTGTCATGTTCACAGCTACAGTTGGGATACCTTTGTTATCGTGTTACTCTCATATTGGAAGAGGGCATTCTGTATCTTCCCAACAAATATATATATATTTGCAAGGAATCAGATCAAGTTTTGTTTCTTACTGAGCTGAAACAGCTGCTGCTGCAGAAGGGAGCCTGTCTGTCCTCCTGTCTGTCCTCCTGTCTGTCCTCCTGTCTGTCCTCCTGTCTGTCCCTCGGTCTGAGGGGCGGAGCTTGACATCTGAGCCCCTCCCCCTCCGCTGAAGCCAGAGAATCCTCCGAAGAAGACTCCTCCTCCTCCTCCTCCGTTTATCTGCTGGTTGAACTGAAATCCTGCAGAAAGAATCAAATTCCACGTTAGCCATAGTTAGCTGGACGAAGGAAATGCAGGAGTAAAGTTCCAGAACATCTGAAAGTACGATGCTAAGCAGTTAAGTATGGTGCTAAGAAGCTAAAGTGCAATGCTAAGAAGCTAAAGCACAATGCTAAGAAGCTAAAGCACAATGCTAAGAAGCAACTGTACGATGCTGAAAAGCTAAAGTATAATACTAACAAGCTAAAGTACAATGCTAACCCTAAGTCTGATGCTAAGAAGCTAAAGTACAATGCTAACCCTAAGTCTGATGCTAAGAAGCTAAAGTACAATGCTAACCCTAAGTCTGATGCTAAGAAGCTAAAGTACAATGCTAACCCTAAGTCTGATGCTAAGAAGCTAAAGTACAATGCTAACCCTAAGTCTGATGCTAAGAAGCTAAAGTACAATGCTAACCCTAAGTCTGATGCTAAGAAGCTAAAGTACAATGCTAACCCTAAGTCTGATGCTAAGAAGCTAAAGTACAATGCTAACCCTAAGTCTGATGCTAAGAAGCTAAAGTACAATGCTAACCCTAAGTCTGATGCTAAGAAGCTAAAGTACAATGCTAACCCTAAGTCTGATGCTAAGAAGCTAAAGTACAATGCTTAAAAGTTAAAGTCTGATGCTAAAGCTAAAATAAGAAGCTAAAGCACGATCCCAATAAGCGCTGCCAATACATCAAAACGATATGAGACCAAATATTGTGTAATACATTTCCGATATGGTATGAGTGTGTGATATGAAGAGTGTTTATTATTAGATTTATAGATACGTGGGGCTAATACTCAGCCTCCCTTCCCTGCAATACCACTATTCAGGGATTTGGTCAAACATATTGGGACATTTGATATGCTCCATTTCCCCCAGTCCTATTTCCACATGGTTGTGTTTCACTGGAGTTATTCTTCTTCTTCCTCCTCCTCCTCCTCCGAACCCACCTCCTGCTCCTCCTCCTCCTCCTGCAGCTCCTCCTCCGAACCCCCTCCTCCTCTCCAGGGCTCGTAGTGAGGCAGCGGCTTCTGCTTCTTCCTCAGCACCTCCTCTTTGTCTGAAAGAGTTGACATTTCAAAAGTTAATTGAAGTAAAAGCGGGAAGACATGAAAAGAGTTTTCAAAGAAAACCTCCTCTTTGTGGTTTTTGAGTCTGTGCCTGATGAGTGAGAGGGATACTGAAACTGCTCTGAGGGAAACTTTAACCCCGACAACATGTTGCTGTGCTTCTGTACGGGGATTCACCGGCCTCCGTGTTCACCTCCTGCTTCTCTACGGAGCTTCACATTGTGAGTTGGTATTCTGGTTAAATAGTAAATGCTATTACTGTGCACCAGCTTTATCAGCCTTTCCTTACCAGATAAAAGTTTTTAAGCTTTTTAAGGAACTGTTATTGAGGAAAAACACTCATTCAAGTGAGAAACCAACATTGAAAATACGTGCTGGTTCTTCTCGTAGCAGAGCATCTTCATCACAAGACTCTACAGAGTTATACAAAATGTCCTCATCAGATTTCATTGTCATCCTGCAGAATTCTAAGTTTATCTTAGAATTCTGACTTTATTTAGAAAAGCTCAAGATTTTGACTTTTTTTTTTAAATTCAGACTTTTATCTCAAAATGCAGATTTATTTTTGAAAAACTCAAAATTCTGATTTTATCTGAATAAAGATGGGATGTAGGTGAACTGTTTGGGGGCGGGGCTTCATAAGGTGGTTAAACATAAGGTGTGTTTCTCACCTTGGATCTGAGGGATGTAGGTGAACTGTTTGGGGGCGGGGCTTCATAAGGTGGTTAAACATAAGGTGTGTTTCTCACCTTGGACCTGGGGGATGTAGGTGAACTGTTTGGGGCGGGGCTTCATAAGGTGGTTAAACATAAGGTGTGTTTCTCACCTTGGATCTGAGGGATGTAGGTGAACTGTTTGGGGGCGGGGCTTCATAAGGTGGTTAAACATAAGGTGTGTTTCTCACCTTGGACCTGGGGGATGTAGGTGAACTGTTGGGGTCGCTGCTGTCGCCCGCTTCTTCCTCTTCAGCTGCAGGAAGACGGTGACGGGACGCTCGATCTCTGCGCTGTGATAGGCCGGCGTCTTGAACACGATGGCGTACTGGGGAGAGGGAGCGATGCGTTCAGTGGCATCGGGAAAACACAGTGACGTCTGTTCTGGTTTTTTACCCATGGTGTCTTCGTTACTCTTATTCATACGGTAACAGTTTGACATTTCACATCATATGGAAAATTACACTTTATTAATACGTTGGTTTACAGCAGTGACCACCAACTGGCGGCCCGCGGGCCACATCCGGCCCGCCAGACATTCTCATCCGGCCCGCACGACGGGGGTGACTGTGGCGTTGGCGGAGTGGTTAGTGCGTTCGCCCCCCACTCGTTTTTTTTTTACAACGTCTCGTGAATAATGTGCAGTACCGGAGTCCAACAGAGAGGCAGCAGCTGCGGGACAGTAGACTGCGTACTGCGAAACCTTCCTGCCTTGAAGAAGAAGTGTTCCTTCGTTGTGAAGAGTCTGCTTGATATTATGCGCTCCGCAGCAGTAGCCCCGCTGCGACAGAGTCCAACAGAGAGGCAGGAGCTGCCGGACAGTAGCCTCGAAGTGATCCTTCGTTAGCGTGAAGAGTCTGCTAAGCTTTATGCGCTCCGCAGTACCTGAGCGTGCTCGACCAGCACGCACGCACCCCCCCCCCCCGTCAACAACTTCAAAATTCTGGGCTATATAAAAATCGCTGGCCCGAAAGTGTCTGTTGGATACATTTGGCCCTTGGACAAATGTAGTTGGTGATCCCTGTGTGTGTGTGTGTGTGTGTGTGTGTGTGTGTGTGTGTGTGTGTGTGTGTGTGTGTGTGTGTGTGTGTGTGTGTGTGTGTGTGGTGTGTGTGTGTGTGTGTGTTGTGTGTGTGTGTTGTGTGTGTGTGTGTGTGTGTGTGTGTGTGTGTGTGTGTTTACAGACAGTTTGAGGGAACTCCCCTGTTGAGCTGAGTTTTTTCTTGTGTTGTGGTTTCAAAACATTCCTCACTTACATCATGTGTAACTGACTGTGTGTTGTGTGTGTGTGTGTGTGTGTGTGTGTGTGTGGTGTGTGTGTGTGTGTGTGTACCTGTTTGTGCACATCAGTAGGTGAGAAGTCCCCAAACGCCTCCCAGCTTCTTCCTCGTCCTCTTCGTAAAATCGGATCTCGATGTCGTCTGCAGCACAGATGCATGATGGGACATTTCCCCGGTTACACACAGCTATTTATTTTCCTAACTTTATAATTATTAAAACACAAGAAAAACCACAGTCTGGAGAAATGAACTCCACCTGTTGGACCAGGTGAGATGCTGTGGTACCTGTTGGACCAGGTGAGATGCTGTGGTACCTGTTGGACCAGGTGAGATGCTGTGGTACCTGTTTGCTGATCAGCTGTCTACTGTTCTTAAGTTGTTTATATGTGTATTTAGTCTTTTTAAATGGCGGTGTCACCTTTCTGCACTTTGTCGCAGAGCAGGAAGATCTCGTCTCCTCCGAGCACCGAGCCGCACGTCTTATCCATCCGAGAGATCTTCAGGTTAGAGGCGTTCGGCGACTCTGCAGGGAAAACGACGAGTCATTAGTAATACTCAATAAACCAAATCTCAAAATTCTGACTTTTTTCTCCAAATTATTACTTTTTTCTCCAAATTATTACTTTTTTCCACAAAATCTCAAAATTATTACTTTTTCTCTTTATTTTTAAAACGACGAGTCCTTAGTAATACTCGTTAAACAAAGTCCTGCATATGATTCTTAGACGATGTGTTCACGATGCATTCAGGGTCTGACGTCAAACGATGCGTTCACGATGCGTTCAGGTCTGATGTCAGACGATGCATTCAAGACGATGCGTTCAGGGTCTGAATGTAAGACGAGCTGCGTTCAGGGTCGGAATGTTAGACGATGCGTTCAGGTCACTCACTGCTGTCGTAGATCGGGTTGGAAACCACAGGTTTGAGTCCTCGAGTGAAACTCCATTACTGTCCTGAAGGAACGCTGTGAACTTTAACCTCACGATGTTCAGATCCATCTTCTTCCCCAAGTCCTTCGCCTCCTTCACCAGGGACACCTCCTCACTCTCTGAGGGAGGAAGAGGAGTTTATCAGTTAAGGGTTAGGAAGGAGGAAGAGGAGGAGGAGGAGAAGAGTTTATCAGTTAAAGGGGACCTATTATGCAAAATCCACTATTTCGTGTCTCTTCTACATCAACATGTGTCCCCTCTGTGTAAAGAGACTCTCTCTTTACACAGAGGGGACACATGTCTCTTCTACATCAACATGTGTCCCCTCTTCTCCATGTCTCTCCTACATCAACATGTGTCCCCTCTTCTCCATGTCTCTTCTACATCAACATGTGTCCCCTCTTCTTCATGTCTCTCCTACATCAACATGTGTCCCCTCTTCTTCATGTCTCTTCTTCATCAGCATGTGTCCCCTCTTCTCCATGTCTCTCCTACATCAACATGTGTCCCCTCTTCTCCATGTCTCTCCTACATCAACATGTGTCCCCTCTTCTCCATGTCTCTTCTACATCAACATGTGTCCCCTCTTCTTCATGTCTCTCCTACATCAACATGTGTCCCCTCTTCTTCATGTCTCTTCTTCATCAGCATGTGTCCCCTCTTCTCCATGTCTCTCCTACATCAACATGTGTTCCCTCTTCTCCATGTCTCTCCTACATCAACATGTGTCCCCTCTTCTCCATGTCTCTCCTACATCAACATGTGTCCCCTCTTCTCCATGTCTCTCCTACATCAACATGTGTCCCCTCTTCTCCATGTCTCTCCTACATCAACATGTGTCCCCTCTGTGTAAAGAGACTCTCTCTTTACACAGAGGGGACACATGTCTATTCTACATCAACATGTGTCCCCTCTTCTCCATGTCTCTCCTACATCAACATGTGTCCCCTCTTCTTCATGTCTCTTCTACATCAACATGTTTCATGTCTCTTCTACATCAACATGTGTCCCCTCTTCTCCATGTCCTCCTCTACATCAGCATGTGTCCCCTCTTCTTCATGTCTCTTCAGTCCTCACAACCATGTGTCCCCTCTTCTTCATGTCTCTCTACATCAACATGTGTCCCCTCTTCTTCATGTCTCCTCTACATCAACATGTGTCCCTCTTCTTCATGTCTCTTCTTCATCAACATGTGTCCCCTCTTCTTCATGTCTCTTCTACATCAACATGTGTCCCCTCTTCTTCATGTCTCTTCTACATCAACATGTGTCCCCTCTTCTTCGTGTCTCTTCTTCATCAACATGTGTCCCCTCTTCTTCATGTCTCTTCTACATCAACATGTGTCCCTCTTCTCATGTCTCTTCTACATCAACATGTGTCCCCTCTTCTTCATGTCTCTTCTCATCAACATGTGTCCCCTCTTCTTCATGTCTCTTCTACATCAACATGTGTCCCCTCTTCTTCATGTCTCTTCTACATCAACATGTGTCCCTCTTGTTCATGTCTCTTCTACATCAACATGTGTCCCCTCTTCTTCATGTCTCTTCTACATCAACATGTGTCCCTCTTCTTCATGTCTCTTTCACATCAACATGTTTCATGTCTCTTCTACATCAACATGTGTCCCCTCTTCTTCATGTCTCTTCTACATCAACATGTGTCCCTCTTCTCTCATGTCTCTCACATGTGTCCCCTCTTCTTCATGTCTCTCTACATCAACATGTGTCCCCTCTTCTTCATGTCTCTTCTACATCAACATGTGTCCCTTCTTCTTCATGTCTCTTCGCATCAACATGTTCTTCTTCTTCATCTTCTACATCAACATGTGTCCCCTCTTCTTCATGTCTCTTCTCATCAACATGTGTCCCCTCTTCTCATGTCTCCTACATCAACATGTGTCCCCTCTTCTTCATGCCTCTACATCAACATGTTTCATGTCTCTTCTACATCAACATGTGTCCCTCTCTCATGTCTCTTCTACATCAACATGCGTCCCCTCTTCTTCTGTCTCTTCTACCAACATGTTCCCCTCTTCTTCATGTCTCTTCTACATCAACATGTGTCCCCTCTTCTTCATGTCTCTTCTACATCAACATGTGTCCCTCTTCTCCATGTCTCTTCTACATCAACATGTGTCCCCTCTTCTTCATGTCTCTTCTACATCAACTGTGTCCCCTCTTCTTCATGTCTCTTCTACATCAACATGCGTCCCCTCTTCTTCATGTCTCTTCTACATCAACATGGTCCCCTCTTCTCATGTCTCTTCTACATCAACATGGTCCCCTCTTCTTTCTTCTCTTCTCATCCATGTGTCCCCTCTTCTTCATGTCTCTTCTACATCAACATGTTCCCTCTTCTTCATGTCTCTTCTACATCAACATGTGTCCCCTCTTCTTCATGTCTCTTCTACATCAACATGTGTCCCCTCTGTGTAAAGACACAGTTCAGGAACAAAGATTCTCTCTCTTTTTGATCCATTTCTATAAAAACCTGTCTGAAAATGAGCTGATCAGATTTTGGCCACTTTATGATGTCATAATGATGTGTTGTCTTGTGTAACCATTAGCCAATCAGCAACCAAGGTAACCCCCCCCACCTTATCACCTGAGTCTCCTCCTAGAGCACCATTGAGTCTTTGTAACCAAATGTCTCTCAGAGGGGCGTGGGGAGGGGCTCCTTATTTCATCTAAAGTAACAGACAGAGAATCAGCTCTTTGGAAACAGGGCTGAAACAGAGGGGATTATGGGTAATGCTGCAATGACCTGTTTGGTGTTTCAGCCAATCAGAGACAGGCTCTGGATATATCTGAGACCTGGGATATACTGATGAAGAAGAGGATGATAGGGGACCTTTAAGTCTCTTTTTTTGTTTTCCCACATACTATCCTTTGAGTTTTGGTTCAGGTGTGTTACCTGTCAGGTGATAGTGTGTGTTACCTGTCAGGTGATAGTGTGTGTTACCTGTCAGGTGATAGTGTGTGTTACCTGTCAGGTGATAGTGTGTGTTACCTGTCAGGTGATAGTGTGTGTTACCTGTCAGATGGTAGTGTGTGTTACCTGTCAGATGGTAGTGTGTGTTACCTGTCAGATGGTAGTGTGTGTTACCTGTCAGATGGTAGTGTGTGTTACCTGTCAGGTGATAGTGTGTGTTACCTGTCAGGTGATAGTGTGTGTTACCTGTCAGGTGATAGTGTGTGTTACCTGTCAGGTGATAGTGTGTGTTACCTGTCAGGTGATAGTGTGTGTTACCTGTCAGGTGATAGTGTGTGTTACCTGTCAGATGGTAGTGTGTGTTACCTGTCAGGTGATAGTGTGTGTTACCTGTCAGGTGGTAGTGTGTGTTACCTGTCAGGTGATAGTGTGTGTTACCTGTCAGGTGAGTTACCTGTCAGATGGTAGTGTGTGTTACCTGTTAGGTGATAGTGTGTGTTACCTGTCAGGTGAGTTACCTGTCAGGTGATAGTGTGTGTTACCTGTCAGGTGGTAGTGTGTGTTACCTGTCAGGTGAGTTACCTGTCAGGTGGTAGTGTGTGTTACCTGTCAGGTGAGTTACCTGTCAGGTGATAGTGAGGGCCCTTCTGTCTCTTCCTCTCCTCCCTCAGTCTGCGGTTCAGGACGTCCTCGACTCCCTTCTTGGTCACATGGAGGATCCCCAGGTTACTGAAACTGAAGGTGAGATCACAGGTAAACATCTGATCATACATGTTTACATGCAGCGCTGTGATTGGTTACTCTCAGTGCTGTGATTGGTTACTCTCAGTGTAATGCAGTGTTCTGATTGGTTACTGACGCAGCAGTGAGGTCATTGGGTCCGATGTCCACGCTGCACGTTCCGCTCTCAGTGCAGCAGTTCCTCCCAACGAGACTGTGAGCGTGAACCTGAGGAGGATCACAGTGAGAGACCAGCTGCACCTCCAGACGAGCAGGACCCACGTAGTTATTGATCTGAATACACAATCAATACTATATATTACTACTGTTAAAGTACAAATACTACAGAGAGAAAACACGTACATATTACTGCATATAACTGCAGTTAAAGTACAAATACTACTACATATAACTACATATTACTACACATTACTGCAGTAAAAGTACAAATCCTGCAGATATATCTCCCTTCAGTTTGAGACTGTGTTAGTACCTCGACAGTGGGATATGTTCTTGTACCTCGACAGTGGGATATGTTCTAGTACCTCGACGGTAGGGTATGTTCTAGTACCTCGACGGTAGGGTGTGTTCTAGTACCTCGACGGTAGGGCGTGTTCTAGTACCTTGACGGTAGGGTATGTTCTAGTACCTCGACGGTAGGGTATGTTCTAGTACCTCGACAGTAGGATATGTTCTAGTACCTTGACGGTACAGTATTTTCTAGTACCTCGACAGTGGGATATGTTCTAGTACCTCGACAGTGGGATATGTTCTAGTACCTCGACAGTGGGATATGTTCTAGTACCTCGACGGTAGGGTATGTTCTAGTACCTCGACGGTAGGTATGTTCTAGTACCTCGACGGTAGGGTGTGTTCTAGTACCTCGACGGTAGGGTGTGTTCTAGTACCTTGACGGTAGGATATGTTCTAGTACCTCGACGGTAGGGTATGTTCTAGTACCTTGACGGTAGGGTATGTTCTAGTACCTTGACGGTAGGGTATGTTCTAGTACCTTTGACAGTAGGGTATGTTCTAGTACCTTGACGGTAGGGTATGTTCTAGTACCTTTGACAGTAGGGTATGTTCTAGTACCTCGACAGTAGGATATGTTCTAGTACCTCGACGGTAGGGTATGTTCTAGTACCTTGACGGTAGGATATGTTCTAGTACCTTGACGGTAGGATATGTTCTAGTACCTCGACAGTAGGGTATGTTCTAGTACCTCGACGGTAGGGTATGTTCTAGTACCTTGACGGTAGGGTATGTTCTAGTACCTTTGACAGTAGGGTATGTTCTAGTACCTTGACGGTAGGGTATGTTCTAGTACCTTTGACAGTAGGGTATGTTCTAGTACCTCGACAGTAGGGTATGTTCTAGTACCTCGACGGTAGGGTATGTTCTAGTACCTTGACGGTAGGGTATGTTCTAGTACCTTGACGGTAGGGTATGTTCTAGTACCTTGACGGTAGGGTATGTTCTAGTACCTTTGACAGTAGGGTATGTTCTAGTACCTTGACAGTAGGATATGTTCTAGTACCTTGACAGTAGGATATGTTCTAGTACCTTGACAGTAGGATATGTTCTAGTACCTTGACAGTAGGGTATGTTCTAGTACCTTGACAGTAGGATATGTTCTAGTACCTTGACAGTAGGATATGTTCTAGTACCTTGACAGTAGGATATGTTCTAGTACCTTGACAGTAGGATATGTTCTAGTACCTTGACAGTAGGATATGTTCTAGTACCTTGACAGTAGGATATGTTCTGCGGTTCTTCTCGCTCGAGGCCCCCGGCAGTCCTCCATGAGACGGACCCTCGCACTCATACCGGAACCTGAAGCCCCTCTGAGGGAAGAGTACAGAAAATGATTAATTTATTACATTATTATTATTACTTTATTTATGGGGTAATTATCAAAAATAAAATGCATGAAGGGAAATCAAAGATAATAAATTACAAAATAAATAAACTATCAAATTAATCAGGAAAGAACTTCAAAGGTCCCATGTCGTGCTGTTCCGGTTCTGACCCGTCCCCTTGTGTTCTGAAGCTTCTGCATGTAAACGGTCTGCAGAGTCACAAACCCTCAAAGTGCACCCTGTAGGGAGTCAAACTCTAACACAGAGAAGACCTGTCTGTGCTGCCCCTGAACGCCTCGTTGGAGATCTCTCTGTTTCCATTGTTTTCTTCCGGGGCATATGGACGTCACTAAGTCCAAATGGACCAATCCGTGGAGCTCCGCACGTACACACACACACACACACACACACACACACACACACACACACACACACACACACACACACACACACACACACACACACACACCACACACACACACACACACACACACCACACACACACACACACACACACACACACACACACACACACACACACACACACACACACACACACACACACACACACACACACACACACCACACACACACACACACACACACGGAGCTCAGGCTGAGTTCCTCACTGTCTCGCAGACCCCACGCAGCAACCAGGAAACGACACCAGTAATCCAGCTCACACTGTCCGCTCCTCGAGCCTCAAAGGGCGGAGCAGCGAGCCCCCCAACGTCCCCCCAACACGGCACCCAGACCCCACGCAGCATTCTCATCTGTTTGTCATTACTGGTGTCATTTCCTGGTTGCTAACAAACGCCGTTGTAAAACATAATCACTGATGTTCCGCTGTAACGGTGGTGGACTCATCAGAACAGAGTGGGCGAGCTGACCAATCAGAGCACAGTGGGCTCATAGGGGGGGGGGCAGGAGCTCCAACAAGCCGTTAGGACAGAGAGAGGAATACACAGACTATACAGAGATGCTGTATGAGAAACCAATGTGAGTTTGGAACATTGAACGATGTAGACCTCAACAATGGAACTTGATCAGTAGAAATGGCCATGACATGGGACTTTAAGATATTCATCAGCTGCACAGACACTTTGAATGCTGGAAATTAAAGGATGTGGTGCATCAAAAAATGCATTTTAAAAATAAATTAAAATAAATTAAATACATAATATTTGTATTTATTTCAGTCTCACCTGTTTGGGCTCCTCGATGATCTGGATGTATGGCCCGTGAGCTGAAACACAATACACTTCATTTAAAGACACAAAGATACCGTTAACTCCCACTGTTTCACAGCTCAGAGGCTTTAAAGCAGGTGTTTCCCCTGTTGCTGCAAGGGCTTCTGGGTAATGTAGTTTTAAAACAAGTAGGAATTTCTCACGTGAACAAATGAATAAGATGTTCCTGAAAATAAAGGCTTGTGTTTTGGGGGAATCTCCACTGACTGATTGTGTGTGAGTGATGTCTGAATGTGACTGACTTCCCTTTAGTTGTGGTTTTAATCATATTTAGCCTGTTCTAAGAATCAGGAGAAAAGTCTGAGTTTCACTTTTACTTTGACAGAAAACCCAAATTATAAGTGAATTACTCATCAGATTATATTCTCCATTTCTCTTTCTGCTGTTGGCATTTTTCTACATTCACAATTAATTAATTAATTAAGCGTCAAATGGAAGAAAATTAATAATATATTGTTAATTATTCATCAATAAATTAAGATTAAATATGTGTACCTACATTCTCGTCTCCACACGATGGAAATATTGAACCAGAGTTTGAATTACTGAAATTACCTCTGATATAAAATAACAGATATAAATATTGTTAGTAATTAATTTGATTTATTTAAGTTTAATTCTTAGGACATTTTTTAGGTTAATCTTAAATTGTTGTAAAAGTTCAAAAAATGATTTCCAGATCTAAAAATATTCCCTTCAGGCTCCACAAACTTTAACTTGTTAGGGAATCATTTGCCCTCGTGTCCTCCTTCACCCTCTGACGCAGATGCTCCAGCCTTGAGCAGCCGTTATCTCCCATAAGGAGGGGCTGCCCTAGCAAGTTGTTGTTGTTACCAGTTTGTGAGCGGGCAGCTCTCGGTCAGAGATAGTTATTGTTGTGGGTCACCTGGGACACATCCTTCTCAGGGTGTAGATGACCTCGAGCCATAAGAGACAACAACTGTGATTCAGTGTCCTCAGCTGTTTAGTCTAACTATTGAAGAATGTTGAATACCCTCAGCGAAACTAGTTAAAAGGTCCTACGAGAGGAAGGGCTCTTCAGAATTGATTTGGCATCTCAACCGCGTGGTCAGACCGTGGCCCGTGACATCAAAGCTCCAGCTCTCCTCGTGTCTCTCTGAATACTACTCTGCTTCCTCTCTTATTTTATTGTGTATTATTTTAACGTATTAAGGTGTTACCGGTCTCTGGGATGTACGGCTCGGTCTTGATGTCGACTGGAGGAATGTAGTCGTACGGCATCAGATTCATCTGCAGCTGAAACACAAACAGATCAATAACAAACATATAAACTGGAACTAATGTCAAATGAAATCCCATAATAATAACAACCAATAAGTCGTATCTCACCTCGCTGTCGTACGAGTTGATGAACTGAGCTTCAGACATCCTGCAACACACAGTTAGGGGTACATATAAATGTGTCTTTGATTGTGTTTATATAGGTTTATACATGTGTTTATATATATTTGTTTTTGTATTCTGGATTGTGGGAAACGGTATTTCGATCTCTCCGTACACACAAACTGGAAGATTGACAATAAATTGACTTTGACTTTTTTATCGACACACATAGATGTAAATATATCTAAATATGTATATATTAGTCCAGGCTGGACTACTGCAATGCACTCCTCATCAGGGTCCCTATCAGAAGCATCCAGAACAGCGCTGCTAGGATCCTGTTGAGGGTGCGCAAATATGATCACATCACCCCCATCCTTAAATCTCTACACTGGCTCCCCGTGGAGCTGAGGATCCAATTCAAGGTCTCCTTCCTTCCAGTGCATCCATGGAACTGCCCCTCCCTACCCCCAGGACCAAGCTCCTCAGACCCCCAGGACCAAGCTCCTCAGACCCCCCAGGACCAAGCTCCTCAGACCCCCAGGACCAAGCTCCCTACCCCCAGGACCAAGCTCCTCAGACCCCCAGGACCAAGCTCCTCAGACCCCCCAGGACCAAGCTCCTCAGACCCCCCAGGACCAACCTCCCTACCCCAGGACCAACCTCCCTACCCCCAGGACCAAGCTCCTCAGACCCCCAGGACCAAGCTCCTCAGACCCCCAGGACCAAGCCCTCAGACCCCAGGACCAAGCTCCTCAGACCCCCCAGGACCAAGCTCCTCAGACCCCCAGGACCAAGCTCCTCAGACCCCCCAGGACCAACCTCCCTACCCCAGGACCAAGCTCCTCAGACCCCCAGGACCAAGCTCCCTACCCCAGGACCAAGCTCCTCAGACCCCCAGGACCAAGCTCCCTACCCAGGACCAAGCTGCCTACCCCAGGACCAAGCTCCTCAGACCCCCCAGGACCAAGCTCCCTACCCCCAGGACCAAGCTCCTCAGACCCCCCAGGACCAAGCTCCTCAGACCCCCAGGACCAAGCTCCTCAGACCCCCCAGGACCAACCTCCCTACCCCCAGGACCAAGCTCCTCAGACCCCCCAGGACCAACCTCCCTACCCCCAGGACCAAGCTCCTCAGACCCCCCAGGACCAACCTCCTCAAACCCCCCAGGACCAACCTCCTCAAACCTCCTCAAACCCCCCAGGACCAACCTCCTCAACCCCCCAGGACCAACCTCCTCAGACCCCCAGGACCAACCTCCTCAAACCCCCAGGACCAACCTCCTCAAACCCCCCAGGACCAACCTCCTCAAACCCCCAGACCAAGCTCCCTACCCCCAGGACCAAGCTCCTCAGACCCCCCAGGACCAACCTCCTCAAACCCCCCAGGACCAACCTCCTCAAACCCCCCAGGACCAACCTCCTCAACCCCCCAGGACCAAGCTCCGCACTGTGGGAGACCGGGCCTTCTGCTCGGCTGCTCCCAGTCTGTGGAAGGCTCTGACCACATGAGAGCTCCACAGACCGTGGAGGCTTTTACTCTGAAAGGGTTCGGACAGGAAACACCTCCTCTCTGTGTGACAGAAAAAGTCCCGACGAAATAAATCCAGTGAGTTTCACTTTCACAGAGGTCCTCGAACACAACGCTCTTCTTCCCCCTCCCCCCCCACTCGCTCACTTCCTGGAAGCAGCCGAGGAAAACCCCCAAAACTCCAGAGCGGAGGGGGCGGGGCTTATGTTGATGATGTCATCGCAACAGCAGAAAGCCCAGTGTAAACATGCAGTGACATTCACTCCGGGGTTTAGGGGTAGGACAGAAAACATACCAACACTGAAGTCTCACTCCTTTACAGCGCAATCAACAATCAACATAAAAAGGAATTAAATAGTGTAAGAGACATAATGGTGCAAGTCAAATGCAGCAAATATATACAAAATTAAACCAAATAAATACATATATTTTGATATAAAGATCTATTGATATATGTATTTGTATACTTTGCTATGTTTTATTTTCTTATTCTGTTGTTTTAATATCTTTCATGTGTAATGACCGGTAATAAGGGGCGGAGCTAAAAGCACAGGATGCAGCTCTTTCAAAATAAAGTTGGCAGTATTTTTGGGGGAATATTTCGCATAAGGGCGGCAAGCAACTAAATCCTGAAGAATACAAAAGGACTCTTTAAAGTAGAGACACTACATACTGATATACACCTGACATCAGCAGGAGAGGACTCTTTAAAGTAGAGACACTACATACTGATATACACCTGAACATCAGCAGGAGAGGACTCTTTAAAGTAGAGACACTACATACTGATATACACCTGAACATCAGCAGGAGAGGACTCTTTAAAGTAGAGACACTACATACTGATATACACCTGAACATCAGCAGGAGAGGACTCTTTAAAGTAGAGACACTACATACTGATATACACCTGAACATCAGCAGGAGAGGACTCTTTAAAGAAGAGACACTACATACTGATATACACCTGAACATCAGCAGGAGAGGACTCTTTAAAGTAGAGACACTACATACTGATATACACCTGACATCAGCAGGAGAGGACTCTTTAAAGTAGAGACACTACATACTGATATACACTCGAACATCAGCAGGAGAGGACTCTTTAAAGTAGAGACACTACATACTGATATACACCTGACATCAGCAGGAGAGGACTCTTTAAAGTAGAGACACTACATACTGATTACACCTGACATCAGCAGGAGAGGACTCTTTAAAGTAGAGACACTACATACTCATATACACCTGACATCAGCAGGAGAGGACTCTTTAAAGTAGAGACACTACATACTGATATACACCTGAACATCAGCAGGAGAGGACTCTTTAAAGTAGAGACACTACATACTGATATACACCTGAACATCAGCAGGAGAGGACTCTTTAAAGTAGAGACACTACATACTCATATACACCTGACATCAGCAGGAGAGGACTCTTTAAAGTAGAGACACTACATACTGATATACACCTGAACATCAGCAGGAGAGGACTCTTTAAAGTAGAGACACTACATACTGATATATACCTGAACATCAGCAGGAGAGGACTCTTTAAAGTAGAGACACTACATACTGATATACAACTGAACATCAGCAGGAGAGGACTCTTAAAGTAGAGACACTACATACTGATATACACCTGATCATCAGCAGGAGAGGACTCTTTAAAGTAGAGACACTACATACTGATATACATCTGAACATCAGCAGGAGAGGACTCTTTAAAGTAGAGACACTACATACTGATATACACCTGAACATCAGCAGGAGAGGACTCTTTAAAGTAGAGACACTACATACTGATATACACCTGAACATCAGCAGGAGAGGACTCTTTAAAGTAGAGACACTACATACTGATATACACCTGAACATCAGCAGGAGAGGACTTTTTAAAGTAGAGACACTACATACTGATACACACCTGAACATCAGCAGGAGAGGACTCTTTAAAGTAGAGACACTACATACTGATATACACCTGAACATCAGCAGGAGAGGACTCTTTAAAGTAGAGACACTACATACTGATATACACCTGAACATCAGCAGGAGAGGACTCTTTAAAGTAGAGACACTACATACTGATATACACCTGAACATCAGCAGGAGAGGACTCTTTAAAGTAGAGACACTACATACTGATATACACCTGAACATCAGCAGGATAGGACTCTTTAAAGTAGAGACACTACATACTGATATACACCTGAACATCAGCAGGAGAGGACTATTTAAAGTAGAGACACTACATACTGATATACACCTGAACATCAGGAGAGAACTCTTTAAAGTAGAGACACTACATACTGATATACACCTGAACATCAGCAGGAGAGGACTCTTTAAAGTAGAGACACTACATACTGATATACACCTGAACATCAGCAGGAGAGGACTCTTTAAAGTAGAGACACTACATACTGATATACACCTGAACATCAGCAGGAGAGGACTTTTTAAAGTAGAGACACCACATACTGATACACACCTGAACATCAGCAGGAGAGGACTCTTTAAAGTAGAGACACTACATACTGATATACACCTGAACATCAGCAGGAGAGGACTCTTTAAAGTAGAGACACTACATACTGATATACACCTGAACATCAGCAGGAGAGGACTCTTTAAAGTAGAGACACTACATACTGATATACACCTGAACATCAGCAGGAGAGGACTCTTTAAAGTAGAGACACTACATACTGATATACACTTGAACATCAGCAGGAGAGGACTTTTTAAAGTAGAAACACTACATACTGATATACACCTGACATCAGCAGGAGAGGACTCTTTAAAGTAGAGACACTACATACTGATACACACTGAACATCAGCAGGAGAGGACTCTTTAAAGTAGAGACACTACATACTGATATACACCTGAACATCAGCAGGAGAGGACTCTTTAAAGTAGAGACACTACATACTGATATACACCTGAACATCAGCAGGAGAGGACTCTTTAAAGTAGAGACACTACATACTGATATACACTTGAACATCAGCAGGAGAGGACTCTTTAAAGTAGAAACACTACATACTGATATACACCTGACATCAGCAGGAGAGGACTCTTTAAAGTAGAGACACTACATACTGATATACACCTGAACATCAGCAGGAGAGAACTCTTTAAAGTAGAGAATAAATGCAAAGTTACCTGATAGCTCCCGCCATCTCTTCTTCTTCTTCTTCTTCTCTTCTTCTTCTTCTTCTTCTTCTTCTTTCAGGAGTTAGTCAGATGCGATGGAGTCATAAAAACCTCAGCGGGTATTTCCACTTCCTCCTCCTCTTCTTCTTCGTCGTCAGTTATTTTGGGACAATCCCTGGATCAACAGACAAACAACAAACACTTCAAGTAACTTTTCATTTCTTATCCCTTCATCGTCTCTTATTGTGAAATTACACTTTTGTCTTCAAGCTGCCAGAAACATCTCTGCACACATACTTATTTATCTTTCTAAATATGACTTTGATATCCAATAAGCGAGGTCTATATGATCACCTATTCTCTGAAAACAAGGCATACACTCAGGGGCGTCGTAAGGGGTGCAAAGTTAGGACGATGCTAAGGGCCCGGGACTGACAGGGGCCCAAACTATGTTAGAACATTAAGAAAAGAAATGTAAGTAACCAATGTGATATCTTTTCATGGGGCCCAAAATCCCTGGCAGCGCCCCTGCATACACTCAACAAATAGTCTCTTTAATAAATTCAAACTTAAAAAAGGAAGATTTAGTTTGTTTCTTAGTTATTTCTGACTGATTCATTTACTGGTTTTAAGAGAGAATAACAATAGAAACAACTCTTACCATGGAAAAAGGTGGTAAATTAAGTTCAAGTGAGTTTAAATTCAGCTTCAAATCCACTTAAATCTTATTTATTAGGTTGTGTTCCTCCTGCAGCCTCACAAACACATTTGAATGTCTATCTTCGCTCCTTATGTTCACATAGAAACATCCCAATGAGTTAAAGTACATTATAATGATCATTTGAAACCTGTCACATTCAACTGAAGCGTATTTGAAGGGTTTTTAGGATGAAATTGACTGTTTTTGCTGCAAAAAGTCACAGGTTTTACGTCACATTAGAGTAAAAAGATGCATAGGTGAATAAAGGGTTAATCCTGCAGCTTCACAAACACTAATATCAATTCCTCAGCTCTTTATATTCGTAATTAAGCTTATTACTGGATTAAAGACGTGTCACGTGTTCTGAATTGACCAATCAGAATCCAGTATTCAACTAAACCATGCAATAAGTTAAATTAACGTTACATATTTACTGTAATGGTGACAGTTAAAGGAAACTGAAGGGTTAGTTTGTCTTTGCGTGATGACGTCACTGTTCTGAGTTATAAGTTAATAAGAGTTAACGTGAAGCTTTTTAATGTAAAGTGAAGTTTAAAGAGGTTTCTACCTGTTTGTGTCTCCGCTGCAGATCCGACTGTCTGAAGACACTGGGGGAAAGCTGCTGAAACACACCTGCAGCTACTTCCGGTGCCAGCTTTTCAGAGTAAGACCTGTTTATTTCAACCGCTATAAGTTTTGTCTAATAAAGGTTGTTTTTGTTGTATTTACTTAATGGTTTTATTAATGGCTTTAGATGCTAGTTCAATGCTAGTTCAATGCTAGTTCAATCCTAGTTCAATAATGTTTTGAAAAAAATATACGTTCATATTAAATACTATATTTATAACAATAATTAAATAATGTAATGTTCTATAATCAAAAAATCCTATTTTAACCCTATTATGAATATGCTTTGTTATTATTATACGTGCTATTTTAGATATTTACAGAGGTCTTAAGTGTTTAATTTCAAAGTAATGTTCCTGTCCGCTGCAGCAGTTCTCCGTCAGTAAACACAGACTCTTATTCTGAGGGAAGCTCTCCTCACCGGAAGCAGCTCGGCGGTGTTGTCACGGTAACCAGCGGCCTGGCAGTCAGAGCGGAAAGCCCCGAGCTCGAGGGGAATTCCGGAGCCAAACAGCCCGCTGATTGGTGGAGGAGGCAGAAGGTAAGCCCCGCCCACCCCGAGTGCTTTTTTTATTACTTTTATATGTATTATTATTTAATTCTCTTTAGTGCAAAATGAAAAGAAAATAATACAAAATAAATCGTGGAATTATGTTAAATTTTGCTTTAAGTTCAATATTTTATACACGTGTTAAAAAAATTATTAAAAACAGAAATGCAGAAATTATGCAACATTATTTAATGAGTAAAATGTGTAATTATCAGCAAATTATCTGTTAAATATAAATTAGTTTGAATAAATACCCAGACAATAACCCAATATCTGAGCCTGTGTGTTGATAAACTGAATGGTCAAATAATTAAATAACCTTTTAAAGTCCTATGTAAATATTTATGAGTATAAATGGATGAAATTTGAGGAACATTTTAATATAAATACAGAAAACAGTCACATTTTATCACAACATTTTTAATTGGTTAATAAAGATTGTGCCTCAAGACTTAATTAAGTTTGATAAAGTATCTGATAATGTTGACTTAGATACGAGCTTATATTACTTTACGTGTATTGGGCTATTTAAAAAAAAACACTTGAACACCAGATTTATTTTTAACTTATTTCCGCTGTAACATTTTAACAAAAAGAAAATTCCCCTTTTTCACAGAAACAACAAATAAAGTTTGTTTACCTGAAAACATCCAGCATTTAAACCCCTGACATTATTCTGTAAGGCCTCAGGTGATCAAAGGTGAGACATCCGGTGTTTCTGCATAGTTCGTTACGAGATCAACTCTGAAAGTTTCAGGAACAAAGATTGTCTCTCTTTTCTCCTGATCCATTTCTATAAAAACCTGTCTGAAAATGAGCTGATCAGATTTTGGCCACTTGATGATGTCATCACGATGTTTTGTCTTGAAACCATTAGCCAATCAGCAACCAAGGTAACCCCCCCCCCCACCTTATCACCTGAATCTCCTCCTAGAGCACCATTGAGTTCTTTGTAACCAAATCTCTCTCAGAGGGGCGTGGGGAGGGGCTCCTTATTTTCATCTAAAGTAACAGACAGAGAATCAGCACTTTGGAAACAGGGCTGAAACAGAGGGGATTATGGGTAATGCTGCAATGATCTGTTTGGTGTTTCAGCCAATCAGAGACAGGCTCTGGATATATCTGAGACCTGTGATATATTGATGAAGAGGAGGATGATAGGGACCTCTAATGTTCAGAGAGCCAGAAGATAGGTGTCATACTTCTCAGTTTAACTGCTCGGGGAACATGATCCGAAACTAAAAGTCAAAACAAGATTTTTGGTTTAAATGTAGAAAACAGCTGAAGATCATTGAGGTTTTATAAAGAGGGAACTTGTGTCTTCATTATGCAACACACACTGGAGGGTTCACGGCTACTCACCCTCTAACTGCAAATTCATCTTTTGTTTCAAATCTAAGAAATATGTTTTTGTGAAAAAAAAAATGTATTCTAAGATTTTACTTCCAAATCTCAACATTTCTCATTTCCAAAAACTTGGACAAAACTTGTCCCCCTCGTTAACCTGTCCCCCCCTCGTTAACCTGTCCCCTCGTTAACCTGTCCCCCCCTCGTTAACCTGTCCCCCTTTAAAATCTAAGAAATACAATTTTGTGAATTTTTTTATAAGATTTTTTAAACAAATCTCCCATTTTGTTTACAAGTTTAAAAAAATATGTTTTTGCAAATCTACATTTTTTTTGTATTCTAACATTTGTTTACATGTCTCAACATTTGGTTTCTAATTCTAAAATGTTGTTGACAAATCAAAAACAACATTTTAAAATCTTAAATGTATTGGACTTTTAGATTGACGTGTTCTCTTGCATCATCACGAAGACACATTTCCACCCCAGAAAGCCATTGATCTCCCTTTGAGGGGAACGTTCCCACAGCTCCAGCGTCAGAGATCTGATGATGACATGTTTGATATTCTCTCTTTCAAACTGCAGAGAGTATGGCTTCTTCTTCCTTAGTCACTTTGACTACATTAGTGAAGTGACTCAGTTATGATTTAAACTGTGATCCTCATTGTTAACATGACCCTTTCATAATCTCCACCAGGCATCCCATAATAAGTCCTGAGCGATGTGTAACCTGCATCTTTGATAACCGTATAAACCCTTAAACCCAGAGACGTGGACGCCTAAAAACCAGCTTTCAGTTCTTCAGACACAACAACCGCTTTGATCATGTTCCAAAGATTACACTCTAAACATGTTCCCAGCTCTGTGTGTGTGTGTGTGTGTGTGTCTGTGTGTGCATGCGTGCGTGCGTGCGTCTGTGTGTGTGTGCGTGCGTGCGTCTGTGTGTGTGTGCGTGCGTCTGTGTGTGTATGTGTGTGTGTGCCTGTGTGTGTGCATCTGTGTGTGCGTGCGTGCGTGCTGTGCGTGCCTGTGTGCGTGTGCCTGTGTTGTGGTGTGGGTGTGTTGGCTGTGGGTGTGTGTGTGTGTGTCTCTAAGATGAGCTGAGGCCCGCCTGGTTGTACACCTGGAACCCCTTCTTGATGGCGTTTCTCGTGTTATCACGAGCCATTAAAGGAGACAACATAAAGTAATAACAGAGGCGGGAAAGAGTCGTATTCAGAGAGAAACCCCCAAATCAAAGTCGTACATTTCTATACAAAAAAACTAGAACATCCGAGACAGAAACCGAATGTAATTTGTGGATTTTTGTCGTGTAACTTTTGACTTTTTCCTGTACATTTATATAAAAAAATTTAAAAAAATGTTGAAAGATTTCTTTATTTTTTAATAAACACATTTCTTTCCACGGAGGTTAGTATTACTCCTGCGTCCACAGACCTCCGGCCCTGCGTCCACAGACCTCCTGCCCTGCGCCCACAGACCTCCTGCGTCCACAGACCTCCGGCCCTGCGTCCACAGACCTCCGGCCCTGCGTCCAGACCTCCGGCCCTGCGTCCACAGACCTCCTGCGTCCACAGACCTCCGGCCCTGCGTCCACAGACCTCCGGCCCTGCGTCCACAGACCTCCGGCCCTGCGTCCACAGACCTCCGGCCCTGCGTCCACAGACCTCCGGCCCTGCGTCCACAGACCTCCGGCCCTGCGTCCACAGACCTCTGGCCCTGCGTCCACAGACCTCCGGCCCTGCGTCCACAGACCTCCGGCCCTGCGTCCACAGACCTCTGGCCCTGCGTCCACAGACCTCCTGCGTCCACAGACCTCCGGCCCTGCGTCCACAGACCTCCGGCCCTGCGTCCACAGACCTCTGGCCCTGCGTCCACAGACCTCTGGCCCTGGGTCCACAGACCTCCGGCCCTTAGTCACACGCAGAGGCTGAAGGCGAGGCTTTGATAGGTTGGATCATCTCTCTTTATACTTTGGTCGAGATTTGCATAAGAAGAAGAATTAAAGCTGTGAAACCGAAGTTTGTGCAAAAAACTGTAAACGCTGAGAAATCCTGCAGACAGACAGGAAACAGACAGACAGGTAACAGACAGACAGGAAACAGACAGACAGGTAACAGACAGACAGGAAACAGACAGACAGGAAACAGACAGACAGGTAACAGACAACAGGAAACAGACAGACAGGTGACAGACAGACAGGTGACAGACAGACAGGTAACAGACAGACAGGTAACAGACAGACAGGTAACAGACAGACAGGTAACAGACAGACAGGAAACAGACAGACAGGTAACAGACAGACAGGAAACAGACAGACAGGAAACAGACAGACAGGTAACAGACAGACAGGTAACAGACAGACAGGTAAACAGACAGACAGGAAACAGACAGACAGGAAACAGACAGACAGGTAACAGACAGACAGGTGACAGACAGACAGGAAACAGACAGACAGGTAACAGACAGACAGGAAACAGACAGACAGGTAACAGACAGACAGGTAACAGACAGACAGGAAACAGACAGACAGGAAACAGACAGACAGGTAACAGACAGACAGGAAACAGACAGACAGGAAACAGACAGACAGGTAACAGACAGATGGAGACAGACAGACAGGTGACAGACAGACAGGTGACAGACAGACAGGTGACAGACAGACAGTTGGACTATCCAAAAAATAAAATGATCCGAATATTTTGAGAAAGACTGTAGGAATAGTTTTGAAAAAGAGTTCTAGAAAAGGAAATGTTTTTAGAAAATATCAGATATTCTGTGAAAAAAATCATAACAATTTCAGAAGAAAAGAAATTGGTTCGAACCCCGGAATGTTCCGTGAAATAAAATCACAACCCTTTTGAGGGGAAAAATACAAATTTCTGATAAAACCCGAAAGAATCTGACTTAAAAACGTAACAGACGTGTAACAGACAGAGGTGTGTGTATGTGTGTGTGTGTGTGTTGTGTGTGTGTGTGTGTGTGTGTGTGTGGGTGTGTGTGTGTGTGTGTGTGTGTCTCTAAGATAAGCTGAGGCCCGCCTGGTTACACCTGGAACACCTTCTCGATGGCGTTCACATACGCTGCCGTCCTCAGATCCAAACCCAGGTTGTATGTGTTGGCCGTCCGCATGATTGCCTGCAGGAGAAGAGACAACAGAAGAAGAGTGAACAGGTGAGCTGATCTCTGCTGCCCTCTGGTGGACAAACACACCTTTACATGTCAGGTAGATAACACCTGTGAAATGTCTTGGTTTAAAGAGGCCGTATTCAAGGCTTTTATTGTCATTTGTTCACAGCTACAGTTTAGAGATATCAATGAAACTCTCGGGCTCCTCCTGAAGGCTCCTCTGAAGGCTCCTCCTGAAGGCTCTCCTGAAGGCTCCTCCTAAAGGCTCCTCCTGAAGGCTCCTCCTAAAGGCCTCCTAAAGGCTCCTCCTGAAGGCTCCTCCTAAAGGCCTCCTGAAGGCTCCTCCTAAAGGCCTCCTAAAGGCTCCTCCTAAAGGCTCCTCCTAAAGGCTCCTCCTGAAGGCTCCTCCTAAAGGCCTCCTAAAGGCTCCTCCTAAAGGCCTCCTAAAGGCTCCTCCTGAAGGCTCCTCCTAAAGGCCTCCTGAAGGCTCCTCTAAAGGCCTCCTAAAGGCTCCTCCTAAAGGCTCCTCCTAAAGGCCTCTTAAGGCTCCTCCTAAAGGCTCCTCCTGAAGGCTCCTCCTAAAGGCCTCCTAAAGGCTCCTCCTGAAGGCTCCTCCTAAAGGCCTCCTGAAGGCTCCTGCTAAAGGCCTCCTAAAGGCTCCTCCTAAAGGCTCCTCCTAAAGGCCTCTTAAGGCTCCTCCTAAAGGCTCCTCCTGAAGGCTCCTCCTAAAGGCCTCCTAAAGGCTCCTCCTAAAGGCTCCACCTAAAGGCTCCTCCTAAAGGCCTCCTAAAGGCTCCACCTAAAGGCTCCTCCTAAAGGCTCCACCTGAAGGCTCCTAAAGGCTCCTCCTAAAGGCTCACCTGAAGGCTCCACCTGAATGCTCCACCTAAAGGCTCCTCCTAAAGGCTCCACCTAAAGGCTCCTCCTAAAGGCCTCCTAAAGGCTCCACCTAAAGGCTCCTCCTAAAGGCTCCACCTGAAGGCTCCTCCTAAAGGCTCACCTAAAGGCTCCACCTAAAGGCTCCTCCTAAAGGCTCCACCTAAAGGCCTCCTAAAGGCTCCTCCTAAAGGCTCCACCTAAAGGCTCCTCCTAAAGGCTCTCCTAAAGGCCTCCTAAAGGCTCCACCTAAAGGCTCCTCCTAAAGGTTCCACCTAAAGGCTCCTCCTAAAGGCTCCACCTAAAGGCTCCTCCTAAAGGCTCCTCCTAAAGGCTCCTCCTAAAGGCTCCTCCGACAATAAAACACATCGAATAGTCGACTCTAAGTAAATACAGATAGAATAGAGGTAACAAGAAGAGTCTTTATACAAGTCATTGGAATATGAGATATTAGATACATCATTAGCAACTTGCAAACAGATGAATGTTAGGGATGTTCTTTACAGAGTTCAGGTGTTTAACAGAGTGTGTGTGTGTGTGAGTGTGTGTGTGAGTGAGTGAGTGAGTGAGTGTGTGTGTGTGTGAGTGTGTGTGTGTGTGAGTGTGTGAGTGAGTGAGTGTGTGAGTGTGTGAGTGTGTGAGTGAGTGAGTGAGTGTGTGAGTGAGTGAGTGTGTGTGTGTGTGTGAGTGAGTGAGTGAGTGAGTGTGTGTGTGTGTGAGTGTGTGTGTGAGTGAGTGAGTGAGGTGAGTGAGTGAGTGTGTGTGTGTGTGTGAGTGTGTGTGTGTGTGTGTGTGTGTTACCCTGGCAGAGCGCTCCATGGTGTAGGCGAGTCCTGAGTGAACGATGTCTTTCTCCGACGCTCCCTGCAACAACACAAACATCAACACAGAGAATCCACCTCGAAGTGTTTCACATTTCTTTCTCAAAATGTTATTTTTTCCTCCAATTAATTATTTTCTCTAAATACATTTTATATTTTAAAGGTCCCATGTCATGGCCATTTCTACTGATCATAGTTCCATTGTTGAGGTCTACCAGAATAGATTGACATTGTTCAATGTTCCAAACTCACATAGGTTTCTCACAGCCTCTCTGTATAGTCTGTGTATTCACTCTCTGTCCTACACGCCTTGTTGGAGCTCCTGCCCCCCCCTCCCTGTGAGCCCAGTGGCCGTCTGCGAGACTGTCTCGCTTTCTCGCCGACCCCACACCAGTGAGCAAACTCACAGTGTCCCGCTCCTCGCAGCAGCGAGCCTCGCAACGTCCCGCCGAGTGTGTGTGTGTGAGGAAGTCCGCGGATTGGTCCAAACGTAACGGCTCCACGGACGTAACGTTACGTCACTCTACCCGAAATACGTTACTATACCCAAGAAGTAAACAATGGAAAAAGAGAGATCTCCAACGAGGCGTTCTGGGGCAGCATAGACAGGTCTTCTCTGTGTTAAGAGTTTTACTCCCTACAGCAGTGGTTCCCAACCTGGGGGGCACGCCCCCCTTGGGGGGCGCCAAAGATCGCAGGGGGGCGCCAGGCCTCAGATGATTTGAGGCCTAATATCATATTTAGACTTTAAAAAAAAAAAAATGTACATATAATTTTTTTTTTACATATAATTGTAACGCAATACATGATTGTCGCTAAAAGCCTTGTCTCTACATTACAATAAAATATAGAAATTAATTGATTAATTAATTTTAATAAAATTCTACAAATTAATCTGATACTCCTCCGATTCGCGCCAACATTGACGTTACTGTGTCAGCTTCCGTAGTAGTAACAGTTTGCTGTGCTTGCTAGCTAGCGACCAACTTCATAAGGTGAATATTTTGTCTAAAAATGTCTGAAAAACGTAAAGGAGATGACAGCTCATCTGCAATCAAAAAGAAAATGAGGACCTACCTAGAGAGCTATCTTAACTTAGGTTTCATGGAGGGAACGGACAAAACCCGCCCAGAGTGTGTGATATGCAGAGAGAAGCTAGCCAACGACAGCATGAAACCCTGCAAAATGAAGAGACACCAACAGACCATGCACCCAGAAACGGTCGGGCGTGATCGGGACTTTTTCATAAAGAAACAACAGCTTGCAAAGGCAAACAAGCCAATGGATATCAGAACAGCGTTTGTTAGGGCTGGCAGCGATGTACAGAAGGCCACCGAGGCCTCTTTTGAATGTGCACTTTTAATAGCAAAGGCAAAGAAACCGCACAACATTGGCGAGCAGCTCATTAAGCCAGCTTGCATTAAAATGGTTGAGAAACTGTGCGGCCCGCAGGTGGCGGAGAAGCTAAAAACTGTACCACTGTCAAACAATACGGTGAAAGACAGAATTGACAAGATGGCAAGTAACTGCGAGCTGCAGCTGCTCGAAAAGCTTGGAAAGGGGCCATTTGCCATACAACTTGATGAAACTACAACTGTAGCAGACGAGGCTGTGCTCATCGTTTATGTGCAATATATCGATGGGGAAGATTTGAAGCAGGACATTCTTATGTCAGTCAACCTTACCACTACCACCCGGGGTGAGGACATTTTTACTGCAGTGGATTCTTACCTCTCATCCCACAATCTTTCCTATGAGAATTTAGTTGCATGTTGTACAGACGGAGCTGCCTCAATGATGGGGAAAAACAAGGGATTTAACAGTCGCTTGAAAGAAAAGGCCCCACACTGCACAATATTTCACTGAGTGATACATCGCCAGGCGCTGGCCAGCAAGAACCTGTCAGAAGACCTCAGCGAAACACTCTCAACTGTTGTTAAAATAGTCAATCATCAAAGGTCGCCCCACCAACAAGCGTCTATTCGCAGACTTGTGCGAGGATGAAGCGCACCAAACCCTCCTCCTGCACACCGAGGTGCGCTGGCTCTCACGCGGCCGAGTGCTGGCACGCTTTGTAGAACTGAAAGAAAAAATAGAAGAGTTTCTACAAACTCGTAACCGCGCACTGTCAGAGCAAGTGACTGAGTCATTCTGGATTAAAGCAGCATACCTGGCCGACATCTTCAGTCTCTACAATGAAACGAACAAGCGTCTGCAAGGCGTGGAGTCCAACATAATCCAATGTAAGAGGCGCTCGATGCATTTGTGCGCAAACTGGAGTACAGGGTCGGGAAAATGGAGAGGGGGGAGCTGCAACAGTTTCCACTACTGCTGAAACAATCCCGAAACAATCCTGAAACTGTGCCTGTGTCTGTACGTCGCGAGTTCATCCGCCATATGAACGCACTGCAAAAGGAAATGAAATCACGGTTCGCTGACAGACGAGTACGTCTCCAAGGAATTGTGGGTTTTAGATCCCTTTATTGCCAAAGTTGAGGATGTGGAATACCTGGATTGCGAAGATGAGCTCACCGACACTCTGTCAAAGAAATACTTCCAGGAAAAAGGATTAAAAGTTTTGGATTGTCAAAGGACCAAGCCTCGCTCCAAAGCTCACACTGCATGCCACCACCAGGATTATACTCCCATTCAGTACGACATATCTCTCAGAAACAGCCTTCAGCGCACTTGTTGCCATCAAACAAAAGCACGCAACACACTGGACGTTCACAACGACTTTAGACTGGCTGTCACTCACATTACACCGGACATTCCATCCCTGGCTGCGGGCATGCAAGCCCAAGGTTCACATTAATGAACCACTTGAACCTCGTCTTCTCTCTGCTACCTGTTCCATGGCAGACAAGCATTTGATTTAACTGCTTAATATGCCAGTTTTTTTTTGTTTTATACAGGCCTATGCCACCATATTACCATTTTTTTATTAGGCATAGTCTATTATTTTGAAGTGTCCTGTTCTTCGAAATCTGAAATAAATATGATGCATACAATTGCAAGTTAGAAGCTAATAAAGGCATAAAAAGACAGAAATGTATCATTTTTTCTTTAATAGAAATGTTTCTTCTGCGCGTAAGGTGTCGGTTTCAGTTGGATTATTTGTCACAGTTGCTCCGATCAGATCGGTATCCTCCATTTTGTAGATTATTTACGACTTTTGAATCCACATAAACACATCGGCAAAATCCGGCTTACTTTGAGCCTGTGCTTTAAACAGTTTAATCTCTTTGCGAATTGTTTCCACTTGCGCCGTCCTTTAATTTATTCATACAGCGGGCATCCAAATTAATTAAATCAAATTCCAACAGGAGTCATTTGGGGGGGCTCTGGGTGAAAAAGGTTGGGAACCCCTGCCCTACAGGGTGCACTTTGAGGGTTAGTGACTCTGCAGACCGTTCACATGCAGAAGCTTCAGAACACAAGGGGGCGGGTCAGAACCAGAACAGCACGACACGGGACCTTTGAATAAAAAACATTTCTTAACATTCTTTCTCCAATTTTAGTTTTTTGTTCGCTAAATCTTTTTGGGGTTTTATTACAAAATGTTATTTTTAACCACACTTTTTTTTTTAAATTCTATTTCAGAAAACTTTGAGGGTTTTTCAAAAATGTTTTTTAGTTTTCTTTCAAAATAGTCAGATTATTTTCTCAGGTGAGCAGGTGGACAGGTGAGCAGGTGGACAGGTGAACAGGTGGAGGGAGCAGGTGAGCAGGTGAGCAGGTGGACAGGTGAGCAGGTGGACAGGTGAGCAGGTGGACAGGTGGACAGGTGAGCAGGTGGACAGGTGAACAGGTGGACAGGTGAACAGGTGAGCAGGTGGACAGGTGAACAGGTGAGCAGGTGAGCAGGTGAGCAGGTGGACAGGTGAGCAGGTGGACAGGTGAGCAGGTGGACAGGTGGACAGGTGAGCAGGTGGACAGGTGAACAGGTGGACAGGTGAACAGGTGAACAGGTGAGCAGGTGAGCAGGTGAGCAGGTGGACAGGTGAGCAGGTGGACAGGTGAACAGGTGGACAGGTGAACAGGTGAGCAGGTGAACAGGTGAGCAGGTGGACAGGTGAGCAGGTGAACAGGTGAACTGGTGGACAGGTGAGCAGGTGAACAGGAGAGCAGGTGGACAGGTGAACAGGTGAACAGGTGGACAGGTGAACAGGTGAGCAGGTGGACAGGTGAGCAGGTGGACAGGTGAGCAGGTGGACAGGTGAACAGGTGGACAGGTGAGCAGGTGAACAGGTGAGCAGGTGGACAGGTGAACAGGTGGACAGGTGAACAGGTGGACAGGTGAACAGGTGGACAGGTGAGCAGGTGAACAGGTGAGCAGGTGGACAGGTGAGCAGGTGAGCAGGTGAGCAGGTGAACAGGTGAGCAGGTGGACAGGTGAGCAGGTGAGCAGGTGAACAGGTGAGCAGGTGGACAGTTGAACAGGTGGACAGGTGAACAGGTGGACAGGTGAACAGGTGAGCAGGTGGACTCTGAACTCTGCAGTTTGTACTCACAGCGACGCGGGCCTGGAACTCTGAAGTGGGAACGATGGGAATCGCACCGCCGTGTTTCCCAAACTTCCTCTCAAGACTCTCCTGCACCGACACTGTGGGGGGGGACAGGTTAACGAGGAGACAGGTTAACGAGGGGACAGGTTAACGAGGGGGACACAGGTTAACGAGGGGGACACAGGTTAACGAGGGGGACACAGGTTAACGGGGGGGGGACAGGTTAATGAGGGGGACAGGTTAACGAGGGGGGACAGGTTAATGAGGGGGACAGGTTAACGAGGGGGGACAGGTTAATGAGGGGGAAGTTAACGAGGTAATAACTGCAACAGGAAGTACAGATTCTCAGGTACTCACTCAGCAGGTGGTAGTTTGAATCCCGCTCGTATTTGAAGGTGAGTCGTCCGTAACTGACGTGGTTCAGATTCTTCAACCATTCAAAGTACGACACCGTCACTCCACCTGCATTCAGGTACATGTCCTGAGGGGGGAGGAGACAAGGAGAGGAGACGAGGAGACAAGGAGGGGAGGAGACAAGGAGAGAGATAAGGAGAGGAGACAAGGAGATGAGAGGATACAGGAAAAAAGGAACAAGGAGAGTGGGGAAGAATAAAATATGAACGTTATTAACACCTGATCCTCTGAAGTTCAAAACAGAATAAAGTTAGGAAGTCAAATCATTTCAAATAATTAAATTAATTCAAAAGAGAATATGAATAATAAAATAAACTAATCTAAATAAAGTATGATCCTAGTGAGTGTTTCCTCACCGGGATCACCAGCACGTTTCTCTCCAGGAAGATGCGGTCGGCCTCGGGCGTCGTCGGCCCGTTGGCTCCTTCAGCGATGATCTGCAGCAGAAACTCAGTCACTGATGCATCATGGGAAATGTAGTCAGTGTGGTTACCTCAGATACATCTCAGGGTACATCAGATACCCAGAAACAGGCTCAAACCATGGGAGATTACTAGACAATGTGTGTGTGTGTGTGTGTGTGTGTGTGTGTGTGTGTCTCTGCGTGTGTGTGTTTGTCTCTGTGTGTGTGTGTGTGTGTGTGTGTGTGTGTGTGTGTGTGTGTGTGTGTCTGTGACCTTGGCTTTGATCTTGTGAGCGTTGCTCTTGGTCAGCTGCTTCTCGCTGGCTGCAGGGATCAGGATGTCGCAGTCGGCCTCCAGGATGTTTCCCTCGTAGGGAGTAGAGTTCGGGAAACCTACGATCGTCCCGTTGGCCTGGAGACGCACGAAAAGAAAAAAAAGTAAAAAATACTCATATGGTAAAGTACAAAATTATATTTATATTGGACGACAAAAAGAAGCTCTAGAAAGACGCATAACATTCATTTTGGAAACCAATTGTACACATTTAACATCAGAAATAACATGTTTGGAGTAAACATTTGGACAGTAAAAGACTCAGTTATCTCCAGTCCTGACCAGTTTGTAGTCCTCCAGCTCTTTGGGGTCGAGGCCTTTGGGGTTCCAGATGCTTCCGTCCATCTCTGCGATTCCAACGCACTTCGCCCCGAAACGGTGAAGATAACGCATCGTGTGCAGACCCACGTTACCGAAACCCTGCAGACAAGAGTCAAAGGGTTCAGGACTCATAATGCTGACTCATGTCAGGGTTTAGACTCATAGTGCTGACTCATGTCAGGGATTAGACCCATCATGCTGACTCATGTCAGGGTTTAGACTCATAGTGCTGACTCATGTCAGGGTTTAGACTCATCATGCTGACTCATGTCAGGGTTTAGACTCATAGTGCTGACTCATGTCAGGGTTTAGACTCATCATGCTGACTCATGTCAGGGTTTAGACTCATAATGCTGACTCATGTCAGGGTTTAGACTCATAGTGCTGACTCATGTTAGGGTTTAGACTCATAATGCTGACTCATGTCAGGGTTTAGACTCATAATGCTGACTCATGTTAGGGTTTAGACTCATAATGCTGACTCATGTCAGGGTTTAGACTCATAATGCTGACTCATGTTAGGGTTTAGACTCATAATGCTGACTCATGTCAGGGATTAGACTCATCATGCTGACTCATGTCAGGGTTTAGACTCATAGTGCTGACTCATGTCAGGGCTTAGACTCATCATGCTGACTCATGTCAGGGTTTAGACTCATAGTGCTGACTCATGTTAGGGTTTAGACTCATAATGCTGACTCATGTCAGGGTTTAGACTCATAATGCTGACTCATGTTAGGGTTTAGACTCATAATGCTGACTCTTGTCAGGGTTTAGACTCATAATGCTGACTCATGTCAGGGTTCAGGACTCATAATGCTGACTCATGTCAGGGTTTAGACTCATAATGCTGACTCATGTCAGGGTTGAGGACTCATAATGCTGACTCATGTCAGGGTTGAGGACTCATAATGCTGACTCATGTCAGGGTTTAGGACTCATAATGCTGACTCATGTCTTCAGGACTCATAATGCTGACTCACGTCTTTAGGACTCATAATGCTGACTCACGTCTTTAGGACTCATAATGCTGACTCACGTCTTTAGGACTCATAATGCTGACTCACGTCTTTAGGACTCATAATGCTGACTCACGTCTTTAGGACTCATAATGCTGACTCATACCTGGATGATGAAGGTCTTGTCCTGGAACCCAGGCGTCAGGCCGATCTGACTCATGTACGACGCCTCGTTGATGAAGTTCTCGATGCCGTGGAAGACTCCTCTCCCGGTGGCAGAGATTCTGCCGTGGATCCCGCCCTGACTGATGGGCTTCCCGGTGACACAGGCGCTCGCATTGATGTCCTGAGAGAGAGGACAGCTTTAAAGTCTTTAAAGAGTTACTGAAGACCTTTAAAGAGTTACTGAAGACACAGGCGCTCGCATTGATGTCCTGAGAGAGAGAGGACAGCTTTAAAGTCTTTAAAGAGTT
>JAAKFY010000019.1:1282225-1289725 GCA_011823955.1 Dissostichus mawsoni | reverse complement strand
TGTGTGTGTGTTTGGTGAGTGTGTGTGTGTGTGTGTGTGCATGTGTGTTTGTTGAGTGTGTGTGTGTGCGCGCGCGTGTGCGTGTGTGTGTGCTTGTTGTGTGCATGTGTGTATGTGTGTGTGGTGAGTGTGTGTGTGCGTGTGTGTGCCTGTGTGTGTGTGCATGTGTGTATGTGTGTTTGGTGAGTGTGCGTGTGTGTGTGTGTGTGTGTTTGCTGAGTGTGTGTGTGTGCGTGTGTATGTGTGTTTGGTGAGTGTGTGTGTGTGTGTGTGTGCATGTGTGTTTGTTGAGTGTGCGTGTGTGTGCGGCATGGACGCGGGAAGGGGGGCTGCTGAGGGGTTGCAGAGGGGGTTGCAGCAACCCCCTCTGCAACCCCCTCTGCAGCCCCCTATGTTGGCGGAGAGTTGTAACTGCAACGCCAAAAAGTTCACTAAACAAATCAATACAAACGTCTGATTTTGAGTTTGCATGTTATCATGTTATCATGTTAGCATGTTATCATGTTAGCATGTTAGCATGTTATCATGTTAGCATGTTAGCATGTTATCATGTTATCATGTTAGCATGTTATCATGTTAGCATGTTAGCATGTTAGCATGTTAGCATGTTAGCATGTTAGCATGTTAGTGTAAGCAGTCTATAAAAGCTTCACTATATAAGAGAAAGTGATAATGCGGTGTGCTTCTTCTGTTGCTCTGCTATAGAAAAGAAGCTCGTCAGTGCAGACAAGATCAGGGATGGGAGTTTTGTGAAAGCAGGGTTTAAGAACTGGCGAAAGGCAGAGGAAACATTCAGGGAGCACGAGAAGTCCCATCAACACACCGGCCGTCAACAAACTGGCAGCATTCAAACGAACACCGATGAATACGCTGCTCTCACAAGCTGTTGCTAAAGACCAAATGACTGCATTTAATATGACGTCATTATACAGGGCCGCCCCTACACGCAGATCACGCAGACTGCGAGGGGCCTCCTTTTGCGGAGGGAGCCTCCTCTGAAGCGCAAACGCGGCGCACCTACAGTGTAAGCGCCACAGTTTCGCCGCTGCGAGGCTCCACTAGCATCCCCCCCCCCCCCGCACCCCGAACTCTGACTGACTTCCCGCGTCCCTGGCGTGCGGCGTATGCGTGTGGGTGTGAGTGTGTGTGTGAGTGTGTGAGTGTGTGTGTATGTGTGTGTGTGTGTGTCGTGTGTGTGTGTGTGTCTGTGTGTGTGTGTGTGTATGCGTGTGGGTGTGTGTGAGTGTGTGAGTGTGTGTGTGTGTGTGTCTGTGTGTGTGTCTGTGCGTGTGTGTCTGTGTGTGTGCGTGGGTGTGTGCATGTGTGTCTGTGTGTGTGTGTGTGTGTCTGTGTGTGTGTCTGTGTGTGTGTCTGTGTGTGCGTGTGTGTCTGTGTGTGTGCGTGGGTGTGTGCATGTGTGTCTGTGTGAGTGTGTGTCTGTGTGTGTGCATGTGTGCATGTTTGAGTGTGTGTGCGTGTGTGTGTGTGTGTGTGTGTGTGTGTGTGTGTGTGTGTGTGTGTGTGTGTGTGTGTGTGTGTGTGTGTGTGTTCTCTCCTCACCAACAACAGCACACTTGTAGGTCATCAGCGAGGCCAGAGCTTTCACCTCGTCCACAGAAACATCCATACTGTACCGGATCCCTGAAACACAGAAAACACACATCTGTAGAAAACTAAAAACAAACAAATAGTTATATATATATATATATATATATATATATATATATATATATATATATAGATCCCTGTTCCTCTTCCTGTACTGAGTTATATAATATATATATATATAATATATATTATATAACTCAGTACAGGAAGAGGAACAGGGATCTATCTATCTATATATATATATATATATATATATATATATATATATATATATATATATATATATATATATATATAGGTGCGTAATGGTCGGCATAGGAACCTTTATGAACATTAAAGCATGGAGACATGTCCAGTGGAGACACCTCTTGATGAATTCTTGATTTGATCTCTGAGACTTTGTCTGCAGGGTTAATGATGATGAGTGTGTGTTACTGTGAGCAGTGGGAGGAGTGCGTGATGGAGTAAAGAGTGAGGCGTTGGCATGAGAGAGAGTGAGTCAGCGAGGGTGCGGCGCCTCACATGAAACCAGACTGGTTTAAAGGAGCAGGACAAAGAGTTGGATTTGCCTTCAGTAAAAACAGCCGCACCCTGTCCTCGACTGAAGCAGATCTGCAGGAACATCCCTTTCTGGGGTTGGTCTGCGTTCCAGAGGAAAACTACAGCTAGCTACTCAAAGGATGAAGCTGCAAGTGAGCAGCAGATAGATTACTGCAGGGGCTTTTATTTCTACATGCATATCATATAATGGTTTATCTTAACATGACACACTGCTCCTCGGGTCCTCCTAGGGTCCTCCTAGCAGTAGCGCTGGTCAATGCAGGGCGCTGGGGCGCCGCCCCCTCTCATAATATCTCGAGAAGTATACTTAAACATGATAAACACAAATTATTATATTTTAAATATTATTAAATAAACGTGTTTCCTTGTACGATGCGCCAGCATGGTAGTCTGCATTCCGTCAAAAATGGTTGCGCATTTCGGGTATTTTTGTGTGAATACATACTTCCTGGTTGAGGGACGCCGGCCAAATGAGAGTGAATGGAAGTCGTTAAACTTTTGGTAAGCAGGTGACCAAAAGCTGCTCGCTGATTGGCGGCTTCAGATTCTCCCACGGGACGCAGCTCTCTGCGCCCCGGACCCTCCCACTTTTTATTGGCAGCGAATCGGTATTGTTTTCATGATCTTTGACCTGATGTGATTGGACCATGACGCTGTCTTTTATGTTCACACCCCTCATTAGTTTTCTGGATGATATTGTTGTCATGGCGACTTCCAGTGCGGCCGCAGAAAATTCAGTTTTTTCTTTACAAAAACACCCTTTCACAAGGCGTCCACTGGAAGAAAAAAAGAGAATAAAGGAGCTTGGACCGGACCGACCCGATTTAAAAATTAATCAGCAGGCAAGTGATCGAGGACGAGCTTACAACCGGGGCTTTACCCGCTCTTGCTACGATAAACGGAGCTGGTTAGCTGGATGTGCCGTTAGCAATGCCTTCTATTGCTTTAAAGTAGCCGCGGTCATCTAGACAGTATGAGGCTAAACTTTTTGGGCAGGTTTAGCATTGCTGAACAGCTAGATGAAGGCTACAGGATCGGCGTTAGGAAGCACAACCAAGAGGTGAGAAAAAACCGACACATCCTGTCCCGAATAATAGACTGTGTGAAATGTTGTGGATCATTTGAGTTGGCTTTGCGTGGCCATGATGAGAGTGAAGGCTCCGATAATCCCGGGATATTCCGTGGCTTGGTGGATTTTGTTGCCTCCCTTGATGGAGTGTTGAAAGAGCACCTTGAGAACGCGACTGTATTTAAGGGAACTTCAAAAACCGTGCAGAACGAGCTACTGGACTGTATGTTGTCTGTTGTTAGGGAACACATCATCAAAGAAGCCCAGAGCAGTGATTTTTTATCAATCCAGGCAGATGAGACAATGGATATTGCCACACAGTGCCAACTTGTTCTTGTGCTGCGCTACATTGATGATAAACACAACGTGCAGGAAAGATTTTTTGAGTTCATCCCTTTGCAGTCAGCTACAGCTGAGTCCATTGCTACAGCATTACAAGAGCGTCTTTCTGCCATCCTTCCTGAGGATCAGAAAAGCAAGCTCATCTGCCAGGCGTATGATGGAGCCAGCGTGATGAGGGGTGCCACTGCAGGTGTTCAGAGGAAGATACAAGATGTGTATGATGACCCAGGAGAGGTTGAATGCATTGGCCATGCTGTCAATGGAAAAGAGTCTGGTGACAGAGATGACTGACTTTAATCAGAAAGTCATTGAGACATTTGCAGGCCAGAAGGAAAGGAGGGCAAAATTCATATTCAAGTAGTGCTATTGTCCATGAATCACGTTTCAATGTTTTTTTTTGCGCCCCCCCCAACATTTTTATCACCAGCCGTCACTGCCTCCTAGGGTCCTCCTCGGGTCCTCCTAGGGTCCTCCTAGGGTCCTCCTAGGGTCCCCGGAAGAACCACGGCTGCTTTTCAAAAAACAATATGTCATTATCCGTTTAGAGTTCAGTGTTTGCCCGAGGGAGGAGTCATAGCCGCGGGCCCAGCAGATGCTTCAGTGCGGGCGCCCGGCCCGTATGTCTCTCTGTGTCTGCCAGCGGCTCTTGAGGCTCTAGTCTAGAACACACAGCGCCGCTCTCTGTGTATCGGGGAACCCTGGAGGTTCCTGAACATCGTCTTTTGGAGTGAGAACAAAAGACATCATGTTTGCATGTAAACAGATCTCTTCCTGCTTCTCTTTGACCTCATTTCAATCTTCCTCTCTGAGACACACCTCGTTCACATCCTGACCCAGAGCTGGAGAACAGGTTCCTCACCTGATCACACTCAGAACCATACACAGGTTCCTCACCTGATCACACTCAGAACCAAACACAGGTTCCTCACCTGATCACACTCAGAACCAAACACAGGTTCCTCACCTGATCACACTCAGAACCAAACACAGGTTCCTCACCTGATCACACTCAGAACCAAACACAGGTTCCTCACCTGATCACACTCAGAACCATACACAGGTTCCTCACCTGATCACACTCAGAACCATACACAGGTTCCTCACCTGATCACACTCAGAACCATACACAGGTTCCTCACCTGATCACACTCAGAACCAAACACAGGTTCCTCACCTGATCACACTCAGAACCAAACACAGGTTCCTCACCTGATCACACTCAGAACCATACACAGGTTCCTCACCTGATCACACTCAGAACCATACACAGGTTCCTCACCTGATCACACTCAGAACCATACACAGGTTCCTCACCTGATCACACTCAGAACCAAACACAGGTTCCTCACCTGATCACACTGAACCATACACAGGTTCCTCACCTGATCACACTCAGAACCATACACAGGTTCCTCACCTGATCACACTCAGAACCAAACACAGGTTCCTCACCTGATCACACTCAGAACCAAACACAGGTTCCTCACCTGATCACACTCAGAACCAAACACAGGTTCCTCACCTGATCACACTCAGAACCAAACACAGGTTCCTCACCTGATCACACTCAGAACCAAACACAGGTTCCTCACCTGAGATCACACGCTCAGAACCTTACACAGGTTCCTCACCTGATCACACACTCAGAACCATACACAGGTTCCTCACCTGATCACACTCAGAACCAAACACAGGTTCCTCACCTGATCACACTCAGAACCAAACACAGGTTCCTCACCTGATCACACACTCAGAACCAAACACAGGTTCCTCACCTGATCACACTCAGAACCAAACACAGGTTCCTCACCTGATCACACACTCAGAACCATACACAGGTTCCTCACCTGAGATCACACACTCAGAACCATACACAGGTTCCTCACCTGAGATCACACACTCAGAACCAAACACAGGTTCCTCACCTGATCACACTCAGAACCATACACAAGTTCCTCACCTGATCACACGCTCAGAACCATACACAGGTTCCTCACCTGATCACACACTCAGAACCAAACACAGGTTCCTCACCTGATCACACTCAGAACCATACACAGGTTCCTCACCTGATCACACTCAGAACCATACACAGGTTCCTCACCTGATCACACACTAAGAACCATACACAGGTTCCTCACCTGATCACACTCAGAACCATACACAGGTTCCTCACCTGATCACACTCAGAACCATACACAGGTTCCTCACCTGATCACACACTCAGAACCAAACACAGGTTCCTCACCTGATCACACACTCAGAACCATACACAGGTTCCTCACCTGAGATCACACGCTCAGAACCATACACAGGTTCCTCACCTGATCTCACACTCAGAACCAAACACAGGTTCCTCACCTGATCACACACTCAGAACCAAACACAGGTTCCTCACCTGATCACACACCAGAACCAAACACAGGTTCCTCACCTGATCACACACTCAGAACCATACACAGGTTCCTCACCTGATCACACACTCAGAACCATACACAGGTTCCTCACCTGATCACACACTCAGAACCAAACACAGGTTCCTCACCTGAGATCACACACTCAGAACAATACACAGGTTCCTCACCTGATCACACGCTCAGAACCAATACAGGTTCCTCACCTGATCACACACTCAGAACCATACACAGGTTCCTCACCTGATCACACGCTCAGAACAATACACAGGTTCCTCACCTGATCACACGCTCAGAACCATACACAGGTTCCTCACCTGATCACACACTCAGAACCAAACACAGGTTCCTCACCTGATCACACACTCAGAACAATACACAGGTTCCTCACCTGATCACACACTCAGAACCAAACACAGGTTCTCACCTGATCACACACTCAGAACCAAACACAGGTTCCTCACCTGATCACACACTCAGAACCAAACACAGGTTCCTCACCTGATCACACACTCAGAACCATACACAGGTTCCTCACCTGATCACACACTCAGAACCAAACAGGTTCCTCACCTGATCACACACTCAGAACAATACACAGGTTCCTCACCTGATCACACACTCAGAACCAACACAGGTTCCTCACCTGATCACACACTCAGAACCAAACACAGGTTCCTCACCTGATCACACACTCAGAACCATACACAGGTTCCTCACCTGATCACACACTCAGAACCAAACACAGGTTCCTCACCTGATCACACACTCAGAACAATACACAGGTTCCTCACCTGATCACACACTCAGAACCAAACACAGGTTCCTCACCTGATCACACACTCAGAACCAAACACAGGTTCCTCACCTGATCACACACTCAGAACCAAACACAGGTTCCTCACCTGATCACACACTCAGAACCAAACACAGGTTCCTCACCTGATCACACACTCAGAACCATACAAAGGTTCCTCACCTGATCACACACTCAGAACCATACACAGGTTCCTCACCTGATCACACACTCAGAACCAAACACAGGTTCCTCACCTGATCACACACTCAGAACCATACACAGGTTCCTCACCTCTGATCACACACTCAGAACCATACACAGGTTCCTCACCTGATCACACATTCAGAACCAAACACAGGTTCCTCACCTGATCACACACTCAGAACCATACACAGGTTCCTCACCTGATCACACACTCAGAACCAAACACAGGTTCCTCACCTGATCACACACTCAGAACCATACACAGGTTCCTCACCTGATCACACACTCAGAACCAAACACACAGGTTCCTCACCTGATCACACACTCAGAACCAAACACAGGTTCCTCACCTGATCACACACTCAGAACCATACACAGGTTCCTCACCTGATCTCACACTCAGAACCATACACAGGTTCCTCACCTGATCACACGCTCAGAACCATACACAGGTTCCTCACCTGATCACACGCTCAGAACCATACACAGGTTCCTCACCTGAT
>JAAKFY010000019.1:1252225-1277225 GCA_011823955.1 Dissostichus mawsoni | reverse complement strand
TCTCGCGCGTCTTCAGGCCCTCCACGAGCCGGTCTTCCACGATGGCGGCCCCGCGGTCGAAGAAGCCCTCCACCATGGAGAAGAAGTTCGGATCATCGCTGCTGTCCGCGGCCTGGCTGTAGGCCCGCGTGCCGCAGAGAGAGGCCCGGGGGCCGGAGAGAGAGGCCCGGGGGAGCAGAGAGCCGAAGCACCGGTACATTATCGCTCTATTACGGAGGTTTAGAGCATTTTAAAGAGTTCTGGAGGGAGAGCAGAGAGGAGGATCTGCGGGGAAACACTCTCTCTGTCCCGCAGCGCGAGCTCCGCCTCCTGCCGCACCTCCTGCCGCGCGTGCGTGATAACCTGTGCGCGTGCGGGTGCTCGTGCAGCTATATGTATTTAAAGTGTAGGCACGACTCGCACGAGACCGTTTATAAACAAACTGCTGTAACCCGGAAAAGTCGCTTGTGATGCTCAACTTTAGCTCAACTTTAGCTAAAGTTGAGCTAAAGCCTGTTTCTCCCCGTCCCTGAGACGCAGAGCGTGGAGATAAACAGACACAGAAGTGTAGAAAGTGAACATTATATGGCATATATGTGTATTTTATACTTATGTGACATGTTTTCAGTATGTTTGTGTTGTTTTAAATGAGCGCCGAGCTAGCTAGAGTTGCTGCAAAGGACGCTTCCGGTTGGCAAAATAAAAGCTTATTAACACAACTTTTCTTCATTCATTTAACTATTTAGTTTAATACGGAATACACTCAATAAACGGCTCAAGAACATTTAATTGTTTCTTCAACCAATCAATATTTAACCGTATGATTTTAATAAACAATAAGTTGGGGCTCTTATGTTGAAATCCAAAGGTTTTTACTGGCTAACTTTAACTTCCTGCCATGCGGGTTCCCGTCACCGCCTCGGGAGCGCGCCTCGGTAAAACCCTGTGTGTGTGTGTGTGTGTGTGTGTGTGTGTGTGTGTGTGTGTGTGTGTGTGTGTGTGTGTGTGTGTGTGTGTGTGTGTGTGTGTGTGTGTGTGTGTGTGTGTGCTTCACAAAGGTAAGGAGAATAATTCCAAAATAATGTAAATATTTATAAACATATTAAAATATCGAAAATAATAATAAATTGAAAAAACTACGGCAAGTGATATTAAATCCTCAGACATGTTTTCCCTTTGAAAACTTTTGTCTTTTTCTCTTTGGAGAATAAATGCCTTTCTTTACTCAGTATTCACCCCCCCCCCTGCTGACCCTCCCCATCATCCTGCCCCCTGATTGGTCGAGCCGAGTTATTGTTCCCAGCTGTGAAACACCCATGATGGAAGCATGTTGGGCTGTTTCTGCCGAGTCATGGTTATAATCCAGATGTTGTTATGAAGCGCTGAGAAAACCTTTATTCAAGCTGAAAGTATTTAGATTAAAAACTGTATGAAAGAAACACAAACACAAAAACCTCAAATGTCTTATTTTAAATAAAGTCTAACTTCTTTCTCTTGAATAAACTCCTGTAGTCTCTCTGCGGTCGGTATGTCTGACCGTCAGAAGATCCACGTGTTCCTGGGGGCTCCTCCTCTGACCCGCGGCCCAGCATCAGGGCCTCCAGCTGGGGAGAGGAGGAGCGGAGACCCCTGCTGACTGGAGGCCCCCTGCTGACCGGAGGCCCCCTGCTGACTGGAGACCCCCTGCTGACTGGAGGCCCCCTGCTGACTGGAGGCCCCCTGCTGACCGAGACCCCTGCTGACTGGAGACCCCCTGCTGACTGGAGGCCCCCTGCTGACTGGAGGCCCCCTGCTGACTGGAGGCCCCCTGCTGACCGGAGACCCCCTGCTGACTGGAGACCCCCTGCTGACTGGAGGCCCCCTGCTGACTGGAGACCCCCTGCTGACTGGAGGCCCCCTGCTGACTGGAGACCCCCTGCTGACTGGAGGCCCCCTGCTGACTGGAGGCCCCCTGCTGACTGGAGACACCTGGAGCTCCGCTGGCAGGACGGACACCTGAAGGCAGCACCAGGTGAGAACACTTTGGGATTTGCTAAAAAAAAACGTTTGGATTTAGTTAAAACATTTAAATGAATTCTCCAAACTGAACGAGGAAAATAAAAATGATTTCCTCTCTGTTTTTCAGACGTGACAGGAAGTCGTCTGCCTGAGGAGGCGATCGTCCCGGAGAGCGACGAACCTTTTCCTTTACGGAGCGATGAGACGGATCAGGAACACAGGAAGCCTGAATCTGATTGGACGACAGAGGAAGACCCCCGACAGGAAGTCCAGTGTTCGGCTTCGTTTCTGGAGTATCTGACAGCTGTTTCTCTGCACACCGCTCCCCCCCGACTCCTCTCTCCACACACACTCACTTCCTGTCCACCTGGACGCTCAGTCAGGCCTTAATCCTGAAGGGCAGGCACGCCGTCCATCAGCATCCAGCCCTGAGAGAACTCTGCCTCCTCAAGCCCCATCAACTCAAGTGTGTCTCCTCAAACTTTGTCACCTCAAGCCCCGCCTCCTCAAACCCCACCCCTTCGAGCCCGGTCAACTCAAACTTTGTCACCTCAAGCTCCGCCTCTTCAGACCCTATCCCGTCAAATACGCCATTCCCAAGCCCCGCCTCCTCAATTCTTCCTCTTCAAACCCCGCCTCCTCAAGCCCTGCCTCCTCAAACTTGGTCACCTCAAATACCCCATTCACAAACCCCGCCTCCTCTCTCTCAAGCCCCGCCTCTTCAAACCCCGTCTCCTCAAGCCCCGCCTCCCTCGATGTCCTCCTGCACCCCGGAGCTCTTCAGCCCTTTGAGTTTGTCTCCTTTAGCGTCTTCCCTGGAGCTCTTTAGCGCCCCCTGCTGGACGGAGGGTGGTGTTGTGGTGGAGGAGGGTGGTGTTGTGGTTGAGGTAACCCCCGACGGCGTGCTGATGTCCCAGAATGCGGAGCGGCGAGACTCCCCTCCAATCCCCGAGTTAAAGAGAGCTCGGATCTCAGAAACCCCCAATCCCGGGCGGTCCCACCCTCCTGAACCAGTGTGCCCTTCAGGGGTCGCTACTCCGTACTGGTGGCCGTGGTGCACCCCTCCCACCTGAAGGAGATCAAGGTGGGTGGAGCCGCTACGACACGTCGTCCACCGAGGGGTTCAGTGCTTGTTTCTGAATCAGGTGTCTTCTTTGTTGGTGTCTACAGGTGAGGTCGGGGTCCTGCGTTCCTCTGGCCTCCATTGTGGTGACGGACCAATCAGGAGTGGAGATGAAGGTGGTGCTGTGGAGGCGGGCGGCTTTCTGGGTGCTGACCGTCACCCCGGGAGAAATCCTGCTCATCACAGGTAAACAAACACACAGGTAAAAAACACACAGGTAAACAAACACACTGATAAACAAACAACCAGGTATACAACAACCAGGTAAACAAACACACTGGTTTATAAATAACCAGGTAAACAACCACACTGGTTTGTAAACAACCTCCGGACCTTCATTTAGTTTTCAAAAAAATAAAATGTAGAAATAATTATTTGGATTTTCTAACAAAAAAATTGGATTTGCTTAAAAACAAAATAAATAATGATTTTGGATTTGCAAAAAATAAAATTACAAATATTTTAATTTTTTCAAAACGTTTGGATTTTGATAAAAAACACTTAGGGAGGTGCCCAGGTGGCATCCTTACCAGGTGGCATCCTTACTAGGTGGCATCCTCACCAGGTGGCATCCCTACCAGGTTGCATCCTTACTAGGTGGCATCCTCACCAGTGGCCTTCTTACCAGGTGGCATCCTTACCAGGTGGCATCCTTTCCAGGTGGCATCCTTTCCAGGTGGCATCCTCATCAGGTGGCCTTCTTACCAGGTGGCCTCCTTACCAGGTGCATACTTAACTGTGGCATCCTCACCAGGTGGCATCCTCACCAGGTGGCATCCTTACTAGGTGGCATCGTTACTAGGTAGCATCCTTACAAGGTGGCATCGTTACTAGGTAGCATCCCTACAAGGTGGCATCCTTACCAGGTGGCATCGTTACCAGGTGCCTGAACCACCTCAACTGAGGGTTACCTTGAGGCACCTAAGACCTTGAGACCACAGCTCCCCGGCTTCAGCAATAGAGGCTCTGAACACCGCCCACTCTGGTTCAATGTCCCTCCACAGGGATGCCTGTAAAGCTCCGCCGGAGGTGTGAGTTGAAGGCCTCCTGGACTTGGGACTCCTCCTGGACTTGGGACTCCTCCTGGACTTGGGACACCTCCAGACGTTCCCAGTTCACCCGCACTACACGTTTGGGCTCACCAGGTCTGTCCAGAGGCTTCCCGCCACTCGACCCAACTCACCACCAGATGGTGATCAGTTCTCCGCCCCTCTCTTTACCCGAGTGTCCAAAACATACGGCCTCAGGTCCGATGATACGATAACAACATCGATCATGGACCTTCTGCCCAGGTTGCTCTGGTACCACGTACACTTATGAGCATCCTTATGTTCGAACATGGTGTTTGTTATGGCCAATCCATGACTAGCACAGAAGTCCAGTAACAAACCACCACTCCGGTTTAGATCAGGGGGGCCGTTCCTCCCAATCACTCCCCACCAAGTGTCTCCATCACTGCCCACATGTGCGTTGAAGTCTCCCAGCAAGACTAAGGAGTCCCCTTCAGGAGCCCCATACAGGACTCTGTTCAGGGTCTCCAAGAAGGCAGAATACTCTGAACTGCTGTTTGGTGCATAAGCACACACAACAGTCAGAGTTTTCCCCCCCATAACCTGCAGGCGTAGGGAGGCGACCCTCTCGTCCACTGTGGTAAACTCCAACAAAGCAGCACCCAACCCGGTGAGTATCCCCACACCCGCCTGGCGCCTCACACCTTGGGCAACTCCGGAGAAGAAGAGAGTCCAAGCCCAATCAAGAAGTAAGGTTCCGGAGCCTGTGCGTAGAGGTGAGCCCAACCAGATCCAACTGGTAACGCTCCACCAGATCCAACTGGTAACGCCCCACCAGATCCAACTGGTAACGCCCCACCAGATCCAACTGGTAACGCCCCACCAGATCCAACTGGTAACGCCCCACCAGATCCAACTGGTAACGCCCCACCAGATCCAACTGGTAACGCTCCACCAGATCCAACTGGTAACGCTCCACCAGATCCAACTGGTAACGCCCCACCAGATCCAACTGGTAACGCCCCACCAGATCCAACTGGTAACGCCCCACCAGATCCAACTGGTAACGCTCCACCAGATCCAACTGGTAACGCCCCACCAGATCCAACTGGTAACGCCCCACCAGATCCAACTGGTAACGCTCCACCAGATCCAACTGGTAACGCCCCACCAGATCCAACTGGTAACGCCCCACCAGATCCAACTGGTAACGCTCCACCAGATCCAACTGGTAACGCTCCACCAGATCCACTGGTAACGCTCCACCAGATCCAACTGGTAACGCCCCACCAGATCCAACTGGTAACGCTCCACCAGATCCGGTAACGCTCCACCAGATCCAACTGGTAACGCTCCACCAGATCCAACTGGTAACGCTCCACCTCCCCACAAGCTCCGGCTCCCTCCCCCAAGAGGTGACCTTCCACTGGGTCTGGTCCGTCAAGACCCTCTGCTTTCACCTCCTCCCTTCTGGCACCCGACCCATCGCTGGTTCCCGTCGGAGGTGGAGGGCCCGCAGGACGGAGAAGCGGAGATGAGCCCGGCCACCATACGCTCGCCGACGAGTCCTCCTTCTGGGCCTGGCTCCAGAAGGAAACTCAGGTATCCTCAATTCTTATGATGTTTTTCATGAGGTCTTTGAACCAATCCTTGTCTGGCCCTTTGCCTGAGGCCAATTCACCATGTGAGACCCTAGCAGGAACACAAGGCTCCAGACAACACAGAGCCAGGTTCACCGGGGCTCACAAACCTCTCCACCACAATAAGGTGCTGGTTCTTCAGAGAGGGCTAAAAAAACAAAAAACAAATGTAATTGATCAAATAATAATTTGAATTTAGCTTAAAACTTTTTTAAATTGTTGTTGTTCAGCTCTGCAGGTGAACAGGACAGTGGAGAGGAGAGACGGTGCTGCAGTCCACCTTCAGCAGCAAACTGCTCAACATGGGAAACATCGCTGACTCCGCCTCCCCGACAGGTACGACTGGACTACACCTCGACCAATCAGAGCCTCCCTCGCTGATAACAAGATCAAATGAATGTTTTTCTAAATATCTATGAGATAAGAGGGAACTTTATTTATCCCCTTGGGGTAATTCAGGCGTTAATAGCAGCAACAGGTCAGAGTGAAAAACAGATTCACACAAGTAAAAAATAAGATAAAATAGAATGCAAATTAAAATAATAATACAGCAAAGATAAAGTGACTATTGAAACAAGATATCACAGTAAAAAGTTGTGCATTTGTATGAACCTGGTAAATATAGATAAATATTATCTCCCCCTCTCTCTCTCTGCAGTTCCTCAGCAGGTGAGTTCTTGCTCGCTCCTCTCTCTCTGCAGCTACCTGCGGGAGCGACGCCCCCTTCTGGTGTCTCAGAGGCTCCGCCCCCCTCAGGACCCGAGGCTCCGCCCCCCTCAGGACCCGAGGCTCCTCCCCTACGCCACCCTGAGGTCACTGAGGGTCAACACGCTGGTGCACGCCCTGCTGCGCGTCACACACACACACCTGAGCACAGGTGAGAGTTCAGTAATCCCCACACACACACACACACACACACACACACACACACACACACACACACCCCTGAGCACAGGTGAGAGTTCAGTAATCCCCACACACACACACACACACACACACACACCTGAGCACAGGTGAGAGTTCAGTAATCAAACACCTTGTTTTTGAGTTGGTCCCTGAAGGCAGCATCTCTCTGGTTTTTTACTATGCTTAAACATTTGATTAAAGAATAATAATTTAGAATTTTCAACAAAAAAAATGATCTCAACGACATTTTCTTTTTTTCTAAAACAATTTTTGGGATTTGAAAAAAAGTGTTCGTAAAAAAGAAGGATTTAGATTTTTTTTTTAAAAACGTTTGAATTTGCAACAAATTTGGATTTGCTACTTAAAATATAAATATATAATTAAGAATTTGTGAACAAAAATATTGAGGAATAATTTTTATTTGCTAAACAACCCTTGATTTCAACATGCTGGTGCAAGCCCTGCTGCGCGTCACACACACACACACACCACCACACACACACACACACACACACACACACACACACACACACACACACACACACACCTGAGCACAGAGAGCTCAGTGATCACCCTGTTTCTCTGCTGGTCCCTGAACGCAGCATCTCCCTGGTCCAATGGGATTCCTTCATGTGATTTTGGAGAATTATTATTACATTTTCCAGCTAAAGTCCCTTTATATACCCGTTTAAACTATGGTCTCGGAACAGTCTCATAATACACGCATGCACACCGAAGGATCCACACTTGTGTTTTTCAAAGCCCACAAATGTGTTCCGTCTCATATTCATGTAAATAAGATCCAAATACAGAAAAAAGTTTTACATATGTATTTTTGATCCTCACATATTTGTTTTCCGTTTAAAACTCTGAACCTGCACACAAACCGCTTTCTGTGCATGCTGTGCATTCTGTGTGGGTTTTTGAGACTCCCCTGACGGTCACCCGATTCCTACTTGTATTTTTTCTATCTATAGCCAATCAGATGTCTCCTCCATTCTAAGCCAATCACATGAGCGCGCCCCCACGAGGGTATGATTGCTTGCGTTCATGACGTAGCGCTTCATATATGCATTGTGCGCTGTCCGGAGCTGACAGGTCCATCTCAGGACACCTCCACTCTCAGTACAGCGCCACTTTCCGAACAGGAAATGCACGCAAATACAATCTTTTATATTATGAAGGTACAGCTCCACTTTCCGAACCATTAATGAATGCTTGTGTACACCAAAACGGCAGGCAAAACCGTTCTAAATGTGTGTTTCCTGTATGGCGAATACAGCTGCTTTATTTATGTCTGTATGAAGTTGTGAGTGTGGAGGGAGCAGCTGGTCAGCTGGATCAGTGGCCTGTACGAAGAAGCCAGTTCAACCCTGGATATCTCTGAGTTATCTGGCTTAACTAACCCTAAAGGCCCGGACACAGCAAACCGATTTCGGCCGTCGATAGATGTCGATAGATGTCTGGCCGTCGATGAGCGTCCTGTTGCCCTACTCAGATTGGTGTGTATTGGTGTGTCCCGCACCGTCGTGTCTCTTCGGCCGTCGCCCTACTCAGATTGGTGTGTCTTGGTGTGTCCCGCCCCGTCGTGTCTCTTCGGCCGTCGCCCTACTCAGATTGGTGTGTCCCGCCCCGTCGTGTCTCTTCGGCCGTCGCCCTACTCAGATTGGTGTGTCCCGCCCCGTCGTGTCTTTTCGGCCGTCGCCCTACTCAGATTGGTGTGTCTTGGTGTGTCCCGCCCCGTCGTGTCTCTTCGGCCGTCGCCCTACTCAGATTGGTGTGTCTTGGTGTATCCCGCCCCGTCGTGTCTCTTCGGCCGTCTTCCTACTCAGATTGGTGTGTCTTGGTGTATCCCGCCCCGTCGTGTCTCTTCGGCCGTCTTCCTACTCAGATTGGTGTGTCCCGCACCGTCGTATCTTTTCGGCCGTGCCGACACCTTCCGCCGCCGATTCGACATGTTGAATCGGCGGCGGAGCCTGCGGAGGCTGTCGGCTAAAGAAATCACTCTGATTGCTGCTCAGCTTAGCGAAACACTATTTGCCTGAATGGGAGTGGAGCAGTACTTAAGCACATGTACTTTGATACTGTCCACAATCTGCCTAGAAGTGTTTTAATGTTGTAGCGAGATCTCGCTAAGCGGTCCTACGACGCTGGTTATGAACTCAGTAACTCAACCCAGGGTTTCTCTGTCCGGCCGAGAGCGCGTTCACGTGAAAGGGGCGGGGTTAGCAACATTGGACCAATCACAAACAGGGAAAAGCGTACTGACCACCTGCACTCACCAAAATACGTGAAATGAACACTTCTCCTTAACACCGCATTACGTGGTGGAGACACGGAAACAACCCCAATGTAAAGGGAATGAGGATCTTTTTTCTTTTCTTTACTAGGGGCAGTTTAGCCGTCATGAATCCAAAGTTTGGTGCTGTACACAATATAAAAATGATGCATGGCGTATCTGATGGAGAACAAAGATTGTTGTGCACATCTGGCGTTAAATTGACCGGACTTCTTTGTGTGGATGATATGACTGCACATAGTCCCCTGATCCTCTTGTAGCTACGGTCTGTTCTCATTAGCAGCGGTCTTAGCAAAACATTAACAACCTCTGGTAGACCAATGAAAATTGATTTCATCAAAATGAAAAAACAGCAACAAAACAGCTGATTTAAAAGAAAATCATTTGCAAATATGAAGTTTTTTTGGGTGTTTATCTTCTCTGGTGGAGATATTTAAAATGCTTCCAACTGTGCTTCTGTTTTCAGTCCAGCAGTTAGCGTCTGCTTCGCATCTATTCTGGGAAAGCACAGACAAAAGGTATTCATTGAATAATGTAAAACTGATCAAAGATAGTTAAAATAATGAGCCGTCCGAGAATAGCACTTAGATAAAGATGATCGGATCTCCTCCGAGAAATAATCCAATAACAACAGAACAGCCGTGAATATTTCAGAACGTCATTTCTTTCACACAAACTGCTCTAATTGAATTCTCATTCTCTAAAGTTTGCATGTCTACCCTAGTGTTAAAAAAGTCCAAGAAAATGTGTGAAAATGTGTATTTGTACTAGTTCTTAGGTCGGGCTACAGACACATTATTTGCCGTCCTTAAGACCTACAAAATAGAGATCATTTTAACATGTTTTTTTACCAACTCTGTTTCCTGCTTTCTGGTGAATTTCATTTAATACAAATATCAAAGTAAGTGAACTGTAACAGTATTGACATTAAAATTCATATTCTTAAGTTTGAGTTCTTGTTCTGTGTGAAAATGACTCCATATACTTACAGTGGGTATAATTCATTCTTCCATTAATGCATTGAACACGGCAGCAGATAGTTTCACATTGGCCATCCTCGTTTGAGCAGGATCTATGACACAGAAAGCCGCTGCACAGAAAGAAAAACCTATGTATAATTACTCGGGTAATATATTTGGGTGATATCTTTTTAGGAAAAAAACTTGTCGTTATGACTTGTTTATACCTTTGCAGGATGGTGGCTCTGTCCACTTGCCATTGCTTTGTCACGACACAATGTCTGGACCCTCTAGTGTGTAAAAGGCATTACATTGGTATTTCAAAGATGTTCCGCTCACTTGCACAACATCTCCGTTTGGAACACTTGGGTAGTCTCCACAGTTGGCGTCTAAAATCAAAAAGAGGCTTTTTAATATTGTCATTTAATTGTAAAAACAGGTCGGTCAACATTAATGTGTTAACGCAAAACTATTCACATGCCATTCACAACTTCCTCCTATAATTACAGCTCATATGTTTACCATGAATTGTATGGCAGTAAAAAGGCAAAGAAAGCAGAGGAACTGGCTACATGTATTTCACCGACTGGAGACCACCGGACATCAGGAAGCAGTAACAGCACAATTCAATAAAAAGGAAGCAAAGGCATTTTGCTTTGTGATGTAGGAGCCAGTTTCTTGGAGTTTCCACGGAGTGGAAGACACGGTTTTTACTGTAGAAATAGTGACTGCTTGCATTATGGTAGCAGCAGAAAATAGGAGCATCTGTGTAGAGCACATTATACAGAGCGTGATCAAAAAGGCTTGACAGCGTCTTTTGATGCTTTAGCTAAGTAGCTAAATGTCGGAAATTGACGGACTTCATGCCAATAATTGAGAAATCATCAAAACTGAGCTGAGATGTTTAACAATGAAATAAAAAACCTATGATTTCACCAGTTTGTCATGCATTTCTTTATTACATCATAGCATGTGTATTTGTTTAATCTCCCCAAATACACGAAGTAAGGTTAATAATAGTATTTTAAACTTGTGATTAATCATGATTAATGATTTTCATCTATTGGTGGGGCTCTTTTTCAATCAATAACATTTTGAAAGCCCTTGTTGACCTTATCTCCACATAGCTCTGCTACTGGTTCTTCCGTTTTATCTTGCAGATGGTGACTGCTTAATCCACTCCATTTTGTACGTCTTTCTTTACAGTCTGGTTCATGTTAGCAGAAGTAATCACCTATACTTGTCGCTAATGAACCATAAAATCAAACAAGTTGGTTGGTCCTAAAGAATAGTCTCAGACAGGCAGACTAAAGAGGATTTATAACTAAAGTTGATGTATTATTTTCTATACAGAATGTTTGCTCACATTCACTTTTCCAATTGGAGTTAATTGACTGACCGCTTTTGAGTGTCATGAAAGCCAGTGGCAAAATCAGAATGCTTAATTTGAGCTACCGGTTTTTTTTAAACGACCTTCTTCCAGCTGAAGTCATCCCACTGCCATTTGATGTAAGAAATCGGCCTTCAGATAAGTTTATGGAGAGATCAGATCAATGCATTTACCCACTCATATTTAATACTGATCAATAAACTACCTCCACCTGCAGGTTGTCGCCCACTGCCAGCAGATGCAGTGTGTCCTCCACCTGTTCCTCCCACTGTGGATCCGCCATGTCCAGTATCAGGTCTCCTGTCTGAGTGGACATATCAAATACATTTCAAATAGGCCTATACATATGGAGTGGTTAGATAATTGGATAACTCATATTTCATAGTCGTATTGATTATGAATCAGTAAACTACCTCCACCTGCAGGTTGTCGCCCACTGCCAGCACAAATTATTATTTGAATATTTAAAGGACGAGAGAACCAAGTCCTTTTAAGCAGTTTGAAATACACACAGAGCTTTATCTTTTACTTAATATTTGGTAAGATGTCTCCCTGGTTTTAGAACTTGTTGGGAACATGAACTCTGCCCCATAATTTGTTCATCCAATGGTAGTAGTAAAGAAGTTTTCCACTGATTTTTGGGGATGTGTACATAATAACTGTATTTCTGAAAAATGGTAAATAACTTCAGTTGAATGGACACTACAAATACTTATCATTAAAGTGTATTCTTCACCAACGTAATTCATTATGAGGTCAATTTCACTCAGAAAAAGATAAGTAGATTCCTCATTCCTAGTTTAAGTGTGAATTTTGACGCTAGCAGACTTTATAAAGTTTAGCTAGCTAGCATGACCTAATGCTAAAAGCCAAGGTGGTTTGAAGACTAAATAGCCTTTAAAAAGGTCTTAAATATTGACCTAATGATATAACGCTTGAAGATGGAGGCTACAGCTACATTTACAGCAAAAAAACATAAGCCGTTTCGTCCTCACTCCTAGCTAAAGACTGTGTGAATAAAGACATAAGCCGCGTTCACACCGCAGTACTTTTCCCACTTTAGTTCCGAAATGTCGCGTTCACACCAAAAAGAGCCGGAACTAAAATTAGTTCATCAGAACCTTTTCACCCCCTTTTCCGGAGGACACACCTCCCCTTTCGTGGGAGAAAAAGGTTCCTATTTCTGATTGGCTGGGCGGATTGCAAACCACGCCCCGTAAAACTCCAAAAAAGTTTTGTGAAGCCACCATTTTATTATCCTCGCATAAGCCTTCCCCAACTCCCGGGACTTCCGGCCGGGGACTTCGGGTGGCAGTATACGCCGTGTGGCAGTATACGCCGTGTGGCAGTATACGCTGTGAAGTTGTTTGCGGCCTGCCAGTAAACCCAAAGCAGAAGAAGAAGAAGTGACGTCAGCGGCTTCATTTGCCTAATCCTCCCCCTGGGACTTATTCCGGTGTGAACGCGATCTGCTCTTAGTTCATGAGAACTAAAGAGTTCTCATGAACTAAGTTCTGATGAACCTTTGTGGGAAAAGTACGGCAGTGTGAAAGCGCCTATATGTAATCAGCTGTATAGCTAGCTAGCTAGGGCTACTGCTGGGATTCAAAGTTGTTTAAAAACATAGCAGACTTTTTAATATCTTTTAAAAGGTATTTAAGAAATACAAACATGATATAATACTAAAGAACGAGTTCAAAGGCATATGTTCCAGCAGGGCGTAGTGCTCATATGTTCCAGATGGGGTGTAGTGCTCATATGTTCCAGCAGGGGTGTAGTGCTCATATGTTCCAGATGGGGCGTAGTGCTCATATGTTCCAGATGGGGCGTAGTGTAGTGCTCATATGTTCCAGATGGGGCGTAGTGTAGTGCTCATATGTTCCAGCAGGGGCGTAGTGCTCATATGTTCCAGCAGGGGCGTAGTGTAGTGCTCATATGTTCCAGCAGGGGTGTAGTGCTCATATGTTCCAGCAGGGGCGTAGTGCTCATATGTTCCAGCAGGGGCGTAGTGCTCATATGTTCCAGCAGGGGCGTAGTGCTCATATGTTCCAGCAGGGGTGTAGTGCTCATATGTTCCAGCAGGGGCGTAGTGCTCATATGTTCCAGCAGGGGCGTAGTGCTCATATGTTCCAGCAGGGGCGTAGTGCTCATATGTTCCAGCAGGGGCGTAGTGCTCATATGTTCCAGATGGGGTGTAGTGCTCATATGTTCCAGATGGGGTGTAGTGCTCATATGTTCCAGATGGGGTGTAGTGCTCATATGTTCCAGCAGGGGCGTAGTGCTCATATGTTCCAGATGGGGTGTAGTGCTCATATGTTCCAGATGGGGCGTAGTGCTCATATGTTCCAGCAGGGGCGTAGTGCTCATATGTTCCAGATGGGGCGTAGTACTCATATGTTCCAGCAGGGGCGTAGTGCTCATATGTTCCAGCAGGGGCGTAGTGCTCATATGTTCCAGCAGGGGCGTAGTGCTCATATGTTCCAGCAGGGGCGTAGTGCTCATATGTTCCAGCAGGGGCGTAGTGCTCATATGTTCCAGCAGGGGCGTAGTGCTCATATGTTCCAGATGGGCGTAGTGCTCATATGTTCCAGCAGGGGCGTAGTGCTCATATGTTCCAGCAGGGGCGTAGTGCTCATATGTTCCAGATGGGGCGTAGTGCTCATATGTTCCAGATGGGGCGTAGTGCTCATATGTTCCAGCAGGGGCGTAGTGCTCATATGTTCCAGCAGGGCGTAGTGCTCATATGTTCCAGATGGGCGTAGTGCTCATATGTTCCAGCAGGGGCGTAGTGCTCATATTTCCAGCAGGGGCGTAGTGCTCATATGTTCCAGCAGGGCGTAGTGCTCATATGTTCCAGATGGGGCGTAGTGCTCATATGTTCCAGCAGGGCGTAGTGCTCATATGTTCCAGCAGGGGTGTAGTGCTCATATGTTCCAGATGGGGCGTAGTGCTCATATGTTCCAGCAGGGGTGTAGTGCTCATATGTTCCAGATGGGGCGTAGTGCTCATATGTTCCAGATGGGGCGTAGTGTAGTGCTCATATGTTCCAGATGGGGCGTAGTGTAGTGCTCATATGTTCCAGCAGGGGCGTAGTGCTCATATGTTCCAGCAGGGGCGTAGTGTAGTGCTCATATGTTCCAGCAGGGGTGTAGTGCTCATATGTTCCAGCAGGGCGTAGTGCTCATATGTTCCAGCAGGGGCGTAGTGCTCATATGTTCCAGCAGGGGCGTAGTGCTCATATGTTCCAGCAGGGGCGTAGTGCTCATATGTTCCAGATGGGGCGTAGTGCTCATATGTTCCAGATGGGGCGTAGTGCTCATATGTTCCAGCAGGGGCGTAGTGCTCATATGTTCCAGATGGGGCGTAGTGCTCATATGTTCCAGATGGGGCGTAGTGCTCATATGTTCCAGCAGGGGCGTAGTGCTCATATGTTCCAGCAGGGGCGTAGTGCTCATATGTTCCAGCAGGGGCGTAGTGCTCATATGTTCCAGCAGGGGCGTAGTGCTCATATGTTCCAGATGGGGTGTAGTGCTCATATGTTCCAGATGGGCGTAGTGCTCATATGTTCCAGCAGGGGCGTAGTGCTCATATGTTCCAGATGGGGCGTAGTACTCATATGTTCCAGCAGGGGCGTAGTGCTCATATGTTCCAGCAGGGGCGTAGTGCTCATATGTTCCAGCAGGGGCGTAGTGCTCATATGTTCCAGCAGGGGCGTAGTGCTCATATGTTCCAGCAGGGGCGTAGTGCTCATATGTTCCAGCAGGGCGTAGTGCTCATATGTTCCAGATGGGGCGTAGTGCTCATATGTTCCAGCAGGGGCGTAGTGCTCATATGTTCCAGCAGGGGCGTAGTGCTCATATGTTCCAGATGGGCGTAGTGCTCATATGTTCCAGATGGGGCGTAGTGCTCATATGTTCCAGCAGGGGCGTAGTGCTCATATGTTCCAGCAGGGGCGTAGTGCTCATATGTTCCAGAGGGGCGTAGTGCTCATATGTTCCAGCAGGGGCGTAGTGCTCATATGTTCCAGCAGGGGCGTAGTGCTCATATGTTCCAGCAGGGGCGTAGTGCTCATATGTTCCAGATGGGGCGTAGTGCTCATATGTTCCAGCAGGGGCGTAGTGCTCATATGTTCCAGCAGGGGCGTAGTGCTCATATGTTCCAGCAGGGGCGTAGTGCTCATATGTTCCAGATGGGGCGTAGTGCTCATATGTTCCAGCAGGGGCGTAGTGCTCATATGTTCCAGATGGGGCGTAGTGCTCATATGTTCCAGATGGGGCGTAGTGCTCATATGTTCCAGCAGGGGCGTAGTGCTCATATGTTCCAGCAGGGGCGTAGTGCTCATATGTTCCAGATGGGGTGTAGTGCTATTTGTATTAGTACCGGAGTGCACCATGACTCGCGCATGCATGCACACGCACGGTTGTGGCACGACCACCAAAACAGAAAGATATGGACACAAGAAGTGTGCAAATGTATCTAGTATCCCATCCATCTGAACATGATTTAAGTGGGGGACGGGGACGGGGACATCCTCTAGGGGGGTCAACACCCATATGAAACAGAACTGTAAACAGATGTACTTTTTCTTTATGGATATTTTACAAATCACTCCCCTTTCAAACTGTACTCTTGTCTTATTGTCATATAGTCATTGGAAGGCTTAGGGTCAGCCTAATACCCCCATCGGGTCACTGTAGAGCTAAACACACATTTGGACTCTCTTTGCCTGACAAATGGTCGTACGATTCAAAGTTTTTTCGCAAGACTTTTGAAGTATAGGCCTAAAAGTATTATATTTTATTCTTCAGTATTATCTCGTCCTTTTATGCATTTTTTGTTTTAATCTGGTTTTAATTACCATTCTGTTGTCTTACATTTGATATCTATGTCAAATGTAAGCTTTTGTCATATATGGTACATTTGAGGGCGATTGTAACGCTGTGTGACACGGACCCTGACTTGCTTAATAAGTGTTTTGTGTTCAATAACATTTCTACATAAAGTGCATTTTTATCTATTTATATATTTGTTTCATAGTCCAATAGAGCCATTTTCTAATGCTTTTCACTATTTGAAATGGCCATGCATCAAGTTTATTTTATTATTATTTCTAATTATTGTTGAATCAGTTGACTTCACCTTAAATTCTGCCATATTTGCTTAATTTAGACCATGGGAGCCATTTCATTTTGGACAAGGGTCATTTGTAACATCTTATAATTCACCAATCCATAATAGCCGCTTTCACACCAAGTACTTTGCAGTACTTGGTGTGGCACTTAGTGCCCCGGCACTTAGTGCCACACCAAGTACTGCAAAGTACTTGGTGTGGCACTAAGTGCAGATCGCGTTCACACCGGAATAAGTCCCTGAGGGAAGATTACGCAAATGAAGCCGCTGACGTCACTTCTTCTTCTTCTGCTTTGGGTTTACTGGCAGGCCGCAAACCACTTCACGGCGTATACTGCCACACGGCGTATACTGCCACACGGCGTATACTGCCACCCGAAGTCCCCGGCCGGAAGACCCCGGAGTTGGGGACTGGCTTCAGTAGAAGCTGCTGGGACTCCCAGCAGCTTCTACTGAAGCCTTCCGAGTAAATCGCCAGAACGCCGACACCTCCTCATCTCCACCGCTCCCATGTTTTCTTTTGTGTTGCCATAAGTTAGTCTCTCTCTGTTGGTGCGCGGGGCTAATGCTAATAATGCTAATGCCAGCAAATACAATGGCGGCTTCACAAAACCTTTCAGAGTTTTACGGGGCGTGGTTTGCAATTCGCCCAGCCAATAGAAATTGGTACTTTTTTGGTACCACCTCTCTAGCAGGCACTAAAAATGGGGGTAAAAGTTCCCGGCACTAAGTACTCTTTTTGGTGTGAACGCAGGGGGTACTAGCGGAACTAAACGGGAAAAGTACGGGGAAAAGTACTCTGGTATGAACGCGCCTAAAGACACAGAACTGAAGTATTCTTATTGGCGCATTTCTCAGTAAATTGTCCACCTACTGCACGTTGTGGCTTCGGTCCAGTTTCCTGAGATGCAAATGATTGTTTTGGTGTCTGCTCCCTCTGCACTATATCCATCTCCACACGTATACTGCAGTGATGAGTTTACAGCAAACACCTCCTGGTACCCCTTTCCCATAGGCGGCGCGTGAGGCTCAGGTTTGGGAAGGCTAAATAACTTGTTTTACCTGACGCTGCCCGCCTCCGGCGTCTATAGAAAAGAGATCAAGTCAGTGAAACACCGCCTGCTGACCAATCAGAGCTCAGTGTGCGGAGTTTAAATCTATCAAGTCATATTACAGGATAAAGGAAACACAGTTTAAACTGCCGTATGCAGAGAAGACGCCAACGTGTCGCACTTATCATTCATATCACATCATCAATCAGATCATCGATCATATAATATCATAATGTATCATATATTTCCTTATCTGAGTCAGCTTCTCGAGCCGTATCTGGCCGTGCAACACTTACATTGTCACATACTGTATGCAGAAGTGTTATTTTAAACAACACATTAAGTTGACGAAACACTCAACTCAAATGTAATTAAAGTCAGATCCACTCGTGTCTTAGACCGGGCAGTGATATCATAAACCTATTGTACGCTTTCAAACACTCGGTAGTTTATTTATTTTTTAACCAGTTGTTCTATATTCACCTTGCAGGTGCAACTATGTGGCTTGTATCCTGGATTATATGTTTAAGTCATGGATGTTTAAAGTTCCTATTTGTCTAATATTAGTTTACTTTTCATTAATGAAGTATGACGCTGCACTGTCAGTACACTTGTCCCTGTTTGTGATTGGTCAAATGTTGCTAACCCCGCCCCTTTCACGTGAACGCCCTCTCAGCTGGAGAGAGAAACCCTGGCTTGATTTACCGAGTTGATAACCAGCGTCGTAGGACCGCTTAGCGAGATCTCGTTTGTTAGGGTTAGTTAAGATAACTCAAACATATCCAGGGTCTGTTGAACTGGCTTCGTAGAACAGTTACTGGTGGCTGCATAGCAGCGCTAATGTCAAAGACACAAACATTATATTTTTATTTTACCAGGATGCGACAAAAATATTTGGGAAGGCTTAGCCTTCCCTAGCCTACAGTACCCGCCGCCCCTGCCCTTTCCAATGATGACCGCATGGGGGATTTTAGGGGGATCACCACATGATTCGGGACTCCCTGAAAATGAGGTTATTGTGTGAAGTGGATTTAAGATTCAGACATTGATTTCATTCGGTAACTGATTTTTCTTTTAGAAATAAGACGGACTTACTTTCACAGATTGGCACAGAGGACCATGCTCCGTTTATACACCGCGCTGTGGCGTCACGGTCTTTGTGTTCATATCCTTCGTCACATCTTACCCAGATTTGTTCTCTCTCCCCATACCAACCATCTGTGCTTGCATCGTAGTCTCCATTTGGGGTAGTCAGTGGCACCCAGGCTTTTTCATCTGAGTTGAAAAATAAATTAATACAATTTGAAATAAAGTGCAGCACACGACAGGTCCTATGCGTTGTCCTTTATTCAGTGGACGTTGGGGCCCCCAAAGACTTTTTCAAGATCAACAATGAAGAAGAAAATTATACCATCTCACAGTCTTTTCATTTTTAAGATGCCATTATTTGAGTGAACAATATCTCTTAAGGTTTTATTAAACCAAACATTATTGTTAAATTTAACCCGAACTCATATATTTATTTCATTGTTTTATATTAAATAAGTTCCAACTCTTGAAATGTTATACTAAAATATGTGTGTGCCGCCGGGGTGTGTTGGTGTTTGTGTGATTGATATCTGTGTGTTGGTGTTTGTGTGATTGATATCTGTGTGTTGGTGTTTGTGTGATTGATATCTGTGTGTTGGTGTTTGTGTGATTGATATCTGTGTGTTGGTGTCATTGCTGAAGATGGATGGAAACATTTTACAACTAATGTACAACAAATATATCATTAAAACAAATCTCTCAAGTAAGTGTCATACAGGTACAAAAGCAGGACATTATCCTTTAAATCCCAATCAGAATGAAATGAAAATAAATCTTTGGGCAGAACTGAAAGGTTTTTCCAAAAGGGATAATAAAGAAAAGAACAACACTGCACCGTGAAAAGCACAACGTAGAGTGGCTCGTTTAAACAACCACCAGAAAACTATAGAAAACGTACCTACATTGGGGTTTAGGAGACCAATTGCCATTTTGACACCTGCTGGTCCCCCACCAACCCTTCACTGCTGGTCCCCCACCAACCCTTCACTGCTGGTCCCCCACCAACCCTTCACTGCTGGTCCCCACCAACCCTTCACTGCTGGTCCCTCACCAACCCTTCACTGCTGGTCCCCACCAACCCTTCACTGCTGGTCCCCCACCAACCCTTCACTGCTGGTCCCCACCAACCCTTCACTGCTGGTCCCCCACCAACCCTTCACTGCTGGTCCCCACCAACCCTTCACTGCTGGTCCCCCACCAACCCTTCACTGCTGGTCCCCAACCAACCCTTCACTGCTGGTCCCCACCAACCCTTCACTGCTGGTCCCCCACCAACCCTTCACTGCTGGTCCCCCACCAACCCTTCACTGCTGGTCCCCAACCAACCCTTCACTGCTGGTCCCCACCAACCCTTCACTGCTGGTCCCCCACCAACCCTTCACTGCTGGTCCCCACCAACCCTTCACTGCTGGTCCCCCACCAACCCTTCACTGCTGGTCCCCACCAACCCTTCACTGCTGGTCCCCACCAACCCTTCACTGCTGGTCCCCCACCAACCCTTCACTGCTGGTTTAAGTCCGTCGTGACAGGCATAACTGAGCGTGTCTTCATGATTATAAGCTGATTCCAGGGGGAAAAACCCCGCCATTCAGACTGGGAGCAGGACAAGGCTGAGCGGCACTTTGTGCTGAAATATAACGACAAACATAACTGTCAAATAATATATATCCAGACTAATGAAGAAGTTTCTAAGCAACAAAGTTGAATTCCCTTACCATGCAGCACTTGTGGATTCCAAACCAAGAGAAAAACTCCAAGATATCTCACGCACATTTCGTCAGGAATGAAATAATAATGCTAAAAGGGTTTCAGTTCAGATCAGGACCAGTTAATAATTGTTGAGGGCAATCCGCCAAAAAGCAAAGAAGTTAAGAAATAGTAAAGTTGAGTTCGGGGCATCATGCTGTGCACACCAACAGCCTCCGTGGACTTCAGTTGAGATCAACAGTGTGTACAGCTGTTTTTATCATTATCCTGCTTTGGTTCACACATTCATTCTTTTTAACCAAATCAAATCCTAGTCCTCCAATATTTATGCTAAATATCATTTGGAATCATACCCTTACTTATTTTGTGAAAACTGATTTAAAGTGGGCACTAGCTCTCTGTTCCTGTTCAAGGACACATTTGATGCTGAGAAACATTCTGTATTGAGCTTCTTCTGCCGGCCATATGCTCCAACCTCATGTTTTATTCATTTGTATCTACATCTGAAAGATAGTATTGCAAATTACGATTGTGTTGTCAAACCAACTTTAAAGGTGCATTCCACTACCGACTGTATCTGAGTGTTGAATGCAGCGCTGGTTAAGTAAATAAAAGCCATTTGGCTTTGTATTATGGTCCAAGAGTTGATCAACTATGACTTCATTCATAATTAATTAATGATCAAATAGGAATATAATTGTCTTTTAAATAACGTAAACTAAAGGGAACAATCTATTTGACATAGCTGAAGCTCTGGCCTTCCTTAAAAGCAAAAACTAATTTCATAAAAATCACAGTTGTATTACACACAATGCACTGTTTTTAGAGAACTACAAATCGTAGTAATGCACCATAATACATTCTGATGAATACAAACAATTATTATGAATACAAATTAAATAAAATAAGCCTCTGTGAGTTACTACAAGCTATAAAGTACATTTTAAAAACGTTTTATATAGTAGAAAACAACATTAAGCTCACTGCGGGACGTTTCAGAAATGCGTGTGTCCACCACGACAAGGATCCTCATTCCCTTTACATTGGGGTTGTTTCCGTGACTCCACCACGTAATGCGGTGTTAAGGAGAAGTGTTCATTTCACGAGACCAGGTTGGTACCATGGTTGGTACTGACAGCGCAGCCTCATACTTCCTGAATGAAAAGTAAACTATAATATTAGACAAAATATGGTAAAACAAAAACACCGAGTGTTTGAATGCGTCCATTAACAGGTTTATGATATCACTGCCCCGTCTAAGACACGATCTGACTTTCATTACATTTGACTCGAGTGTTTCCTCAACTTAATGTGTTGCTTAAAATAATCCTTCTGCAGACAGTATGTGACACTGTGAGTGTTGCACGGCCAGATCCGGCTCAGCTGACTCAGATGAATGAGGCGAGTAAACACATCTGACAGCCGCCGTGAAACTCGAGCGATTATTCGCATCGCGTCCGGTGTGAGCGCACCATTATTACAAGTATTATATCATTATATAATTACAAAATATATCCCTACTCTCAGTACAGCGCCACTTTCCGAACAGGAAATGCACGCAAATACAATCTTTTATATATATATATATATTATTATTATAATAATAATATAATATAAATAATAAAGACCCCAGCTAGAAATGTTTGGTTCTAAAAACATTCTGAGAATGTTACCATTCACTGTTCTAGGAATGTTTTCAGCGGGAAGTTTTCTTTTGGTTCCCAGAATGTTCTTCTGAAAGGTTGGATAACATTCTCTAAAACATTCTTAAAATGCTTGGTGATAACCTTTTTTAGATGTTTTTGATAACATTGTTAAACATTATGCCCTACTGTTCTTAAACGTTTTCAGCTGCAAGTTCGATTTTTTCCTGTTGCCAGAATGTTCTTATTGTAGAGTAGGATAACGTGCTTTATCGTTCCGATTTATCAGAAGTCTTTTTTTTTTTTAAATGCGAGACCAGCAGCTAGTTCAAGTCACTGTCGGTGTCACATGAACTGGAGGGACCCAGCATCAGACTCGGAGTCAGCTGGGAAAGTAACATTTGTTTATGAAGAGAGAGACACACAGTAGAAACAAACACATGAAACACTAACAGGGGTTTCAGGGACGGGCAGTGACAGTCGGTCCGTTCTTCTATATGTCTGTCGGTCTCAAATCTAAAGGTTGCAATAACGGTTTTTATCCAATATGCATAAACAGCGGACACTGTTTCTACGCAGCCTCACAAAGCACACACGGCCAGATATCTTATCTAACAGGTAGAACCTGCAGACGAGACACAACCTTTATAGTCAGAAAAGAGTGATTATTTTCTGATATTTTACACATGATATTATGAATACTGTGGGCCTACATACCTTAGTGCAGGGGTCAGCAACAGGCGGACCGCGGTCCGGATCCGGACCCAGACGCCGACCTATACGGACCCGGGCCTATAATCAATACATTAGTAGGGGATTTCAATTTTGACGGGGCGATTTTATTTTAACCGCTGCCAACAGGGGGCGAAAGAGACGACTGAGCGATACAGGGAGAGAACACAGAAGAAGAGACGGGAGAGCGGCAGATAGAAGCGGAGAGGAAGTGGTGAAGAGAAGAGTTAGCGATACAGGGAGAGAAGCGGAGAGGAAAGTGAGTGAAGAGAAGAGTACAGGGAGAGAAGCGGAGAGGAGAGTGAACAGGCGTGTTAGCGGCAGACAGGGAGAGACAAATAATTACACATGGCGCTCTCCAAGAAGAGGAACGTGGACAGTGAGAACAGAGCTTTTAACCCTGAGTGGACTCATTCATGTTCATCCTGCCCACTGGGAGCACAGAACCAGGTGTCTCATTTATCAGAGACCGTGGCGCTCATTAAAAGTGCCAAAACGCCACTATGAGACAAAACACAAAGTGTTTGACCAAACATTCCCTCTCAAGTCAGAACTGAGGTCACAACAAATAAATATGGTTCCAGGGCAGGCTAACCGAGGCTAACCAATGAGCACCTGCATGTGTGTGAGAATGGCCCTGACACCATTTCAGCCCAGATCTAAACTCCTGGCAGGACAAGCTCCAGCTCAATTCTCGCACTGAATAAAAAAAAGTGAGTGAGGGAATATAAGAGGGAGAGAAAGAGACACTTTAAAACTGTTCAATTGTTCTATAATATAATTGTTCTATAATCGGTCTGAAACTGTTAAGTCATGATGTGAAACGGTTAACAAAGAAAAAGGGAAACTCAAGCTGCTGCTACAATTTATTTTATTTATCGAAAATTAAGCACTTTTAAGATGCACATATTTTCAAAAGCTATTTTATTTTTAAAATGCAGCCGAGAGGAACATTACACAGATCCACAGTATGTTACTGTATCTGTATAGTTCAATGTTAATTGACAATAAATATTGTTGTTTATGAATCTTTCTTTATTTGATTGGCAGTCAGCTTTGATGACATGCAGACGTTGATAAAGCTGCAGCTACTTCATATATATCACACTCATTCATAAAGCAACTTAGACATGTTGATGTTCCGGACCTTTGCATGGGGACATTTTCTCTAACTGGACCTCGTTGAATTTTAGTTGAATACCCCTGCCTTAGTGCGAGTATAAGTGCATGTGAGTGAATATTGGCATGCACTCGTTGTTATACGTCCTATTCATTGTCTCAATGCGCTCATACATCTTAAGAAAGTTATCAAAAACATCTAAGAATGTTTTTAGAGAACGTTCTCCAACCTTTCAGAAGAACATTCTGGGAACCAAAAGAAAACGTCCCGCTGAAAACATTCCTAGAACATGAATGGTAACAAACACGTCTAGCTGGGAACTCACACATGCCACCGCAAACATGCAATATCTGCTCACAGCTTATCATGAATTACGTACTTGTTTGTTTTTCTCAAAAGGAAAATATGGCGACATCAGATTTTTTTAAAACATCATTTTCAAACAAATGCAACAAGTTTGTTTTTTAAAGCGCTCTAGAAATAAATCTGACGTTGACCGTGACCGTGTTAATATTTGCCATCACAGGAACGTTTCATAAAAAAAGAATAGCCTCCTGAAAACCTATAAAAACGTTCTATCATCTCAGGCCTCAATAACATCCTCAAAACATCCTTGTAGTGTTGCAGGTAAAACGTTATGTCTTAGGTTTGTGTGCAGGTTCAGAGTTTTAAACGGAAAACAAATATGTGTGGATCAAAAATACATATGTAAAACTTTTTTCTGTATTTGGATCTTATTTACATGAATATGAGACCATAGTTTAAACGTGTTTTGTGTTCAGCGTGGCGCAGCGAGGCTCAGTCCTGCCTCCGGTCTGCTCTGCAGCAGCAGGGGGTGCTGAGGGTGCAGCAGCATGACGCCCAGCAGGGGGCGCTGCTGCTGCTGCTTTGGGGAACAGCTGTGGACTGGCTGCCGCGCTTCAGAGACAAAGGTTCAAATACACAGAAAATGACACCAGCAAATATCCTGTTTGGAACGTTTATTTTCCTTTTATTTATCATGGTTAATTCTCTTCTTTCCACTTTTTTAAGTATTTTAAGTATTGTGTCGTATTATAAAATCTATCGACCGACCAAACGACCTACCGACCTACCGACCGACCGACCTACCGACCTACCGACCGACCAAACAACCGACGACCTACCGACCGACCTACCGACCGACCAAACGACGACGACCAAACGACCTACCGACCTACGAACTACCGACCCGACCGACCTAC
>JAAKFY010000019.1:1240342-1245342 GCA_011823955.1 Dissostichus mawsoni | reverse complement strand
CACTTGTTGTCACTTGTTGTCACTTGTTGTCACTTTTTGTCACTTGTTGTCACTTGTTGTCACTTGTTGTCAGTTGTTGTCACTTGTTGTCACTTGTTGTCACTTGTTGTCAGTTGTTGTCACTTGTTGTCACTTGTTGTCACTTGTTGTCACTTGTTGTCACTTGTTGTCAGTTGTTGTCACTTGTTGTCACTTGTTGTCACGTGTTGTCACTTGTTGTCAGTTGTTGTTGTGTCGGATGTTGCGGTTGTTGTTGTTTCTGGTTGTTGTCGCTTGTTGTTGTCGTCGGTTGTTGACGGTCGTTGTCGGTTGTTGTTCGGTGTTGTCGGTTGTTGTCGGTTGTTGATGGTCGTTGTCGGTTGTTGTTCCGGTTGTTGGCGGTTGTTGTCGGTTGTTGGCGGTCGTTGTCGGTCGTTGTCGGTTGTTGTTGTCGGTTGTTGTTACCGGTTGTTGTCTGTTGTTGTCGGTTGTTGTCGGTTGTTGTTACCGGTTGTTGTCTGTTGTTACCGGTTGTTGTCGGTTGTTGTCTGTTGTTGTTACCGGTTGTTGTCTGTTGTTACCGGTTGTTGTCGGTTGTTGTTACCGGTTGTTGTCTGTTGTTGTCGGTTGTTGTCGGTTGTTGTCTGTTGTTGTTACCGGTTGTTGTCTGTTGTTGTCGGTTGTTGTCGGTTGTTGTTGTCTGTTGTTGTCGGTTGTTGTCTGTTGTTGTTGTCTGTTGTTGTCGGTTGTTGTCGGTTGTTGTTCGGTTGTTGTCTGTTGTTGTTACCGGTTGTTGTCGGTTGTTGTCGGTTGTTGTCGGTTGTTGTTGTCTGTTGTTGTCGGTTGTTGTCTGTTGTTGTTGTCTGTTGTTGTCTGTTGTTGTCGGTTGTTGTCTGTTGTTGTTACCGGTTGTTGTCGGTTGTTGTCTGTTGTTGTTACGGTTGTTGTCGGTTGTTGTTACCGGTTGTTGTCTGTTGTTACCGGTTGTTGTCGGTTGTTGTCGGTTGTTGTCTGTTGTTGTTACGGTTGTTGTCGGTTGTTGTTGTCTGTTGTTGTCGGTTGTTGTTGTCTGTTGTTGTCGGTTGTTGTCTGTTGTTGTCGGTTGTTACGGTTGTTGTCGGTTGTTGTCTGTGTGTTGTTGTGTTACCGGTTGTTGTCTGTTGTTGTTGTTGTCGGTTGTTGACGGTCGTTGTCTGTTGTTGCCAGTTGTTGTCTGTTGTTACCGGTTGTTGTCGCTTGTTGTTGTTGTCGGTTGTTGACGGTCGTTGTCGGTTGTTGTTACCGGTCGTTGTCGGTTGTTGCCAGTTGTTGTCTGTTGTTACCGGTTGTTGTCGGTTGTTGTTACCGGTTATTGTCGGTTGTTGTCGGTTGTTGCCAGTGGTTGTCTGTTGTTACCGGTTGTTGTCGCTTGTTGTTGTTGTCGGTTGTTGTCGGTTGTTGTTACCGGTTGTTGTCGGTTGTTGCCAGTTGTTGTCTGTTGCTGTCGGTTGTTGTCGGTTGTTGTCGGTTGTTACCGGTTGTTGTCGGTTGTTACCGGTTGTTGTCGGTTGTTACCGGTTGTTGTTACCGGTTGTTGCCAGTTGTTGTCTGTTGTTGTCGGTTGTTGTCAGTTGTTTTCGGTTATACTAATATCTATTTCTCATTGGATTTCTGCTGTATTTTAATAGAATAAATGTCCAGTTCTCTGAATCTTACGGAATCACCAAAGAGACATTTCACTCACCATGAAGTCAGTACTGTTGTCCTTTTTAAAGTTTATTTGGTTTAGATCATACATGTCAAACTCAAGGCCGCGGGCCAAATATTTGAGTTTGAACCCCTGGTTTAGGGGAAGTCTGGGAACAGGAAGTAGGGAGTTACTGTGGTTCATCAGCGCTACAGAAACAGGACCTGAAAGTCCTGACTGTGTGGTGTGTGTGTGTGTGTGTGTGTGTGTGTGTGTGTGTGTGTGTGTGTGTGTGTGTGTTGTGTGTGTGGTGTGGTGTGTGGTGTGTGTGTGTGTGTGTGTTGTGTGTGTGTGTGTGTGTTGTGTGTGTGTGTGTGTGTGTGTGTGTGTGTGTGTGTGTGTGTGTGTGTGTGTGTGTGTGTGTGTGTGTGTGGTCAGGGAGCATCCGGTGAACCGCGCCCCCGAGCTGCTGTACCCTCAGGCGGACGTAGCGGAGCGTCTGGCGCTCGGCGGCGAGGGGCGATGCTCAACGGCACGAAGGCAGACCTGCAGGCGGCCAAACGCCTCGCCAAGCGCCTCTTCCACCTGGACGGGTTCAGGAAGTCCGACGTGGCTCGACACCTGGGCAAGAAGTCAGTGATCCTCACACACTCAGCAGGTGGTCCTGTGCTCTGATTGGCTCTCACTCTCTCACCTGTGTGTTTCCTCAGTAACGACTTCAGCCAGATGGTGGCCGAGGAATACCTGAGCAACTTCGACTTCAGCGGACTCACCATCGACCAGGCGCTCAGGTAGGCTGAGTTATTGTTATTATTTGTTCAGGCTGTTGTTAATAAAGTTTTGTGTTCAGGCTGTTGTTAATAAAGCTTTGTGTTCAGGCTGTTGTTAATAAAGTTTTGTGTTCAGGCTGTTGTTAATAAAGCTTTGTGTTCAGGCTGTTGTTAATAAAGTTTTGTGTTCAGGCTGTTGTTAATAAAGTTTTGTGTTCAGGCTGTTGTTAATAAAGCTTTGTGTTCAGGCTGTTGTTAATAAAGTTTTGTGTTCAGGCTGTTGTTAATAAAGTTTTGTGTTCAGGCTGTTCCTGAGCCGCTTTGCTCTGATTGGAGAGACTCAGGAAAGAGAGAGAGTCCTCGCTCAGTTCTCCAGGAGATACAGACAGAGCAACACACACACATCTGCAGGTACCTGCCTGTCTGTCTGTCTGTCTGTCTGCCTGTCTGCTTTCTGCCTGTCTGTCTGTCTGTCTGCCTGTCTGTCTGTCTGTCTGTCTGTCTGTTGTCTGTCTGTCTGCCTTTCTGCCTGTCTGTCTGCCTGTCTGTCTGTCTGTCTGTCTGCCTGTCTGCCTTTCTGCCTGTCTGTCTGTCTGTCTGCCTTTCTGCCTGTCAAATACAAATTCAACGAAACTTTATTAGAAGGACCGTATGAAAACACAGTATTACATGATGGTAATTCTCTCTCTCTCTCTCCCTCTCACCTGTCTCTCTCCCTCTCACCTGTCTCTCTCTCACCTGTCTCTCTCTCAGACAGCGTCCACACTCTCACCTGTGCCGTCATGTTGCTGAACTCTGATCTCCATGGAAACGTGAGTCTGACTTTATGGTTTATAATTATATACTTTTACTCTGAGTACTTCAGTGTGCAGTACTTTTACTCTGAGTACTTCAGTGTGCAGTACTTTTACTCTGAGTACTTCAGTGTGCAGTACTTTACTCTGAGTACTTCAGTGTGCAGTACTTTTACTCTGAGTACTTCAGTGTGCAGTACTTTTACTCTGAGTACTTCAGTGTGCAGTACTTTTACTCTGAGTACTTCAGTGTGCAGTACTTTAAGTACTCAGTTTGCAGTGCTTGTACTGTGTGTGACTCGGAGGTGTTGCTCGGCGTGTGATTGGACAGCTTGTTGCCGTGGTGACGCTCACACTTCCTGAAAACAGGTTCAGGCTGTGAGGAAATAATTATCACAAACTGAGCGTTACCATGACGACGCAGAAACTCCATCTGCTGGGAGTCAACAGGAAATACTGCAGTATGAGTACACACAGTACAGGAGAAACTGCAGTATGAGTACACACAGTACAGGAGAAACTGCAGTATGAGTACACACAGTACAGGAGAAACTGCAGTATGAGTACACACAGTACAGGAGAAACTGCAGTATGAGTACACACAGTACAGGAGAAACTGCAGTATGAGTACACACAGTACAGGAGAAACTGCAGTATGAGTACACACAGTACAGGAGAAACTGCAGTATGAGTACACACAGTACAGGAGAAACTGCAGTATGAGTACACACAGTACAGGAGAAACTGCAGTATGGTACACAGAGTACAGGAGAACTGCAGTATGAGTACACAGAGTACAGGAGAAACTGCAGTTTGAGTAAACAGAGTACAGGAGAAACTGCAGTATGAGTACACACATTACAGGAAATAGTGCAGTATTAGTATACAGAGTATTAGTACACACCAGTACAGGAGAAACTGCAGTATTAGTACACACAGTACAGGACCATGATGCTCTAATGTGGGTAAAATGTAAACAAAGATTTTAAAGAGCCTTTAAGTGTAATGATGTCATTGCTCTGTATCTGAAGTGTAATGATGTCATTGCTCTGTATCTGAAGTGTAATGATGTCATTGCTCTGTATCTGAAGTGTAATGATGTCATTGCTCTGTATCTGAAGTGTAATGATGTCATTGCTCTGTATCTGAAGTGTAATGATGTCATTGCTCTGTATCTGAAGTGTAATGATGTCATTGCTCTGTATCTGAAGTGTAATGATGTCATTGCTCTGTATCTGAAGTGTAATGATGTCATTGCTCTGTATCTGAAGTGTAACTGATGGTTCTCTCAGAACGTGGGAAGAGGATGTCGTGCAGTCAGTTCATCAACAAACCTGGAGGGGCTTAACGAGGGGAAGGACTTCCCAGAGACCTGCTGAAGGTACACACACACACACACACACACACACACACACACACACACACACACACACACACACACACACACACACACACACACACACACATTATTCCTAGTTTAAATGATTTCCTCAGTCAGAACAGATCTGCTCTGTTGTGATTGGTCGACAGCTTAGAGATGTCCCGCCCCTTACGGTACGTCCACACGGTTCCGTCGCGTTGAAGCTTGCCGGTGGGTGTGTCTGGTGCGCGACCAACACCAATCACATTAATCTCCCGCCCCGGACACACAAGTACGCGGTTTGATTGGCTAGAGCTTGTACTGGCATATGATTTGATGGCTGAGCTTCCGTCGACGCTTGAAAAGTCGAACTTTTCTCAACTTTCAGCGCGAGCAATGGAGGCAAAGCACGGAACCACAATGCAGTTCGG
>JAAKFY010000019.1:1232842-1235342 GCA_011823955.1 Dissostichus mawsoni | reverse complement strand
CCGCTCTCGCTCTCTGTGCTCGGTGAGGAGTGGGCGGGAATCGCGGGACACGGACCCTTCAGGTACCCCCGCACCCCCAGGTCCAGATCCCTCAAACCGCTCGCCTTCCCCGACCTGCTGGGGAAGACTCAGGACGCGCATCAGCACCGGCAGAACCGCAAGAAGAAGGTAGAACCGGGAACATAACCACGCTCTATAGGGTTAACTGGATATACTAGCAGGTTTTTCAAAGTAAAAGTGCAAGAAGGTTATTATTAGTTAATTAAATATGCAATGAGAGGTTTTTCACAATAAAAGCCCAGCAGAACATTTTCTCAAAAGGCGCTTTCACACCGGAGTACTTCTCCCAGGAATAGTTCCGATAGTTCCTGGGATTTTGCGTTGACTCCAAAAAGATCTGGAACTAGAACTTAGTTCATGAGAACCTTCCCCCCCAGAGAGTCCCCCCCCAGAGAGTCCCCCCCCAGAGAGTCCCTGCTCTCTGGGGGGGACTCCAAAGGTTCCAATTTCGATTGGCTGGCGAATTGCAAACCACGCCCCGTAAAACTCTGAAAAGTTTTGTGAAGCAGCCATTTTATTTGCTCGCATTAGCATTATTAGCATTAGCATTATTAGCATTAGCCCAGCGCACCAACGCAGAGAGACTAACTTATGGCAACACAACATAAAACATGGGAGCGGTGGAGATGAAGAGGTGTCGGCGTTCTGGCGATTTACTCGGAAGGCTTCAGTAGAAGCTGCTGGGAGTCTTCTACTGATAGTTTTTTAAGAAAGCCAAGGGTCCAACAATACACACACACACACACACACACACACACACACACACACACACACACCACACACTGATACATGAGCTGTATATGTGTGTGACGGTGTGTGTTGTGTCTCTGCAGGCTCTCTTCAGCTCCATCAAGAACGAGAAGCTTCAATGGACGATGTAAGTTTCCGTGTGTGTGTGTGTGTGTGTGTGTGTGTGTGTGTGTGTGTGTGTGTGTGTGTGTGTGTGTGTGTGTGTGTGTGTGTGTTTGTGTGTGTGTGTGTGTGTGTGTGTGTGGTGTGTGTGTGTGTGTGTGTGTGTGTGTGTGTGTGTGTGTGTGTGTGTGTGTGTGTGTGTGTGTGGTGTGTGTTGTGTGTGGTGTGGTGTGTGTGTTGCCCAGACTCTCTTATTTAAGCCTCTGTTGCCATGGCGACGGCTGCCTGCTTTCTCTCCTCGCTGTAATTACAGGTCAGCATCCCAACGCCATGCTCCACTGTGGACACACACACACACACACACACTTATATACAGTATAACACACACATGCAGTTATCGAGGCGCTGGGTTTGCGTTGAGCATCTGTCCTCCCTCGTGTTCAGACTCTTATTTATTTATCTCCTCAGTCTGTTGGGTTTCTAATCTTCTGCAGATACACAACAATAATGCTCTTTAGAAACGCTTTAACACACGGTTTCATATATACTACTACTGATAATAACTCAAACAATCGTGTGTGTGTGTGTGTGTGTGTGTGGTGTGTGTGTGTGTGTGTGTGTGGTGTGTTGTGTGTGTGTGTGTGTGTGTGTGTGTGTGTGTGTGTGTGTGTGTTGTGTGTGTGTGTGTGTGTGTGTGTGTGTGTGTGTGTGTGTGTGTGTGTGTGTGTGTGTGTGTGGTGTGTGTGTGTGTGTGTGTGTGTGTGTGTGTGTGTGTGTGTGTGTGTGTGTGTGTGTGTGTGTGTGTGTGTGTGTGTGTGGAGATAATGCTCTCAGACATTAAGAGAACTGAATATTATATGTGAGTAAGATAATAAAAGGTATTTCTAACGCTGTGCTGCCCCTCAGAGACGAGGAAGACCTGAGGCGTCGCTGGGGAACACGAGGGGGCAGAGCATAGGAAAGACTCCGCCTCCCTCACCCTGCGGCGGACGGGGGGAGGAGCCCCGCCAAACGACGGGGAAATCTACAAGAGCGGATTCCTGGTCCGAAAGGTCCACGCCGACCCCGACGGGAAGAGGAGTACGACTGAGATTTAGATTTCATTTGATTCTTTTTCTTTTTGTCTTGATTTTTCTTGTTAATACTCTTGTTGTTGGTCCCCCCCCCCCGTTGGTCTCCCCCCCCCCCGTTGGTCTCCCCCCCCCCATTGGTCCCCCCCCCCCCCCGTTGGTCTCCCCCCCCCCATTGGTCCCCCCCCCCCATTGGTCCCCCCCCCCCCCCCCGTTGGTCTCCCCCCCCCCATGGTCCCCCCCCCCCATTGGTCCCCCCCCCCCCCCCGTTGGTCTCCCCCCCCCCCCCGTTGGTCCCCCCCCCCGTTGTCCCCCCCCCCCCATTGGTCCCCCCCCCCCCGTTGGTCCCCCCCCCCCCGTTGGTCCCCCCTCCCGTCTCTTATATTACGTTAATGGGGTGATTTATAATTAACACTTAATTATCTCTCTGTTGTTATCTGAGGGTAGTAATTAATTTCCCATGATGCATTGTGCCTGCAGCTCCGCGGGGAAAGAGAGGATGGAAATCTTTCTACGCC
>JAAKFY010000019.1:1182842-1230342 GCA_011823955.1 Dissostichus mawsoni | reverse complement strand
AAAACATTTTCTAACTAATCTTAGTTGATAAAAAAGCCCAATAACTATTTTCCATAACAAGCTTTAAATAGACCTTCATATGTCCCTCATTAGAGTACGTGTTTAAGGGATGATGAACACGATGAAGTCCAGCCTCTGGAGAGCTGAGTTGTTTCTCAAAGCATATTCAAGTATCAGGAATAATTTACTGACATTTGATAGATTTAGCTAACTTCTAACTTACGAGGCCCTCAGTGAAAACCGTTTGGACCCTCTGATCTTCAGCCATCAGAGGAACAGGCTTTTTGATTAGATCTTCTCCAGTTTCCTGTTGATCTTTACAGTTGTTGTTGTTGTTGTTGTTGTTGTTGTTGGTGGTCAGGAGGAGCAGTTGAAGTGTCACGAGGGTCGCTTCAGGTCCGTCTCGTCAGATCTCTCAGAACTCTCCTCCGAACCGACAGGAAGGTCAAAGGTCGCGAGATGGACGAGCAGAAACTGAGGCAGGAGTACCTGGAGTTTGAGGTGAACTCTCTCTCTCTCTCTCTCTCTCTCTCTCTCTCTCTCTCTCTCTCTCTCTCTCTCTCTCTCTCTCTCTCTCTCTCTCTCTCTCTCTCTCTCCTCTCTCTCTCTCTCTCTCTCTCTCTCTCTCTCTCTCTCTCTCTCTCTCTCCTCTCTCTCTCTCTCTCTCTCTCTCTCTCTGACACACACTCACAATATTTAATGAAATTGATATAAAATATAATTAAGAAGGATATTTTTTTTCAGCGATGAGCGGGTCTTCGACGCTCCGTGCAGGTCCGCTGTTGTCCACAAGAGGCATATAGACATGTTGAGGGCCGGACCATTAACCATCTGAAGTCTTGTGCCGTTTTGACGATTTTACGACACCATCGTGATTTAAGGCGAGGGATGCGTTGCCATGGAAACAGCATATGTTGAGATCCCAGATTTTGTGTACAGATGTTGAGGCATGGACCGGTGATATAGATGTGAAGTTTGGGGGACGATAAGACCGTGTCCATTGGAGTTACAGCGACATCGTGTTTTATGGCGAGGGATGCGTTGCTATTTGACGTAGAGCTGTTCAGGGCAGCAGGTTAACCATCAAGTGAAGTTTGGCGGCGTTCTGAGCATGTCAATTGGAGTTATGACATCATCGTGTTCCATGGCGAGGGATCGCCTAGCATCGAGCGAACGTGTGAAAATCGGCACCACGTCATGGCTACGCCATGCGGTTAAAAGTTGCGATTTTGATGACTTTTCATCCCCCATGTCTCGAGACGCTACCCGCTGAATTTGGAGTCGACCGGATAAAATCCCTAGGAGGAGTTCGTTAAAGTACGGAATCAATCGCGTTTTCCAATGCCAAATTCAAAATGGCCGACTTCCTGTACGTGTTTCTATACACCTCCAAAAGGCTTTTTTGTTCGTTTACGTGAAAGTGGGGGGAGTTTGTTAAAAACGGAAGTGGGCGTGGCCTGCGCATTTTTTTACGCAAAGTTCCGGAACCATATATACATCGCAATTTTCACCAGTCCTGACGCGCGTGCACAATTGGTGAGTTTTCATATATGTTGAGGGGGTCAAAAGTGCGATCAAAGAGGGCACACACGTCACACAATTCAGGCGTGTGTGCCCTCCATGATGTGTGTTTCAGCATACACCATGTTCGCTTTGCGAGCGATTACATCAGGGTCTTAGCCTCTGGTCTCAGACCCTGATAATAATCCTATCGATATCGATAATGTAGCGGGCTACCTACTGTCATGATTTCGGACCTTTTTCGGGGCTTTTGCCGTTCGTTTCCCTGGTGTGTGTGTGTGTGTGTGTGTGTGTGTGTGTGTGTGTGTGTGTGTGTGTGTGTGTGTGTGTGTGTGTGTGTGTGTGTGTGTGTGTGTGTGGTGTGTGTGTGTGTGTGTGTGTGTGTGTGTGTGTGTGTGTGTGTGTGTGTGTGTGTGTGTGTGTGTGTGTGTGTGTGTGTGTGTGTGTGTGTGTGTGTGTGTGTGTGTGTGTGTGTGTGTGTGTGTGTGTGTGTGTGTGTGTGTGTGTGGTGCGTGCGACCTCTGGTCTCAGACCCTAAAAAGCAAAAACTGTCCAATAAATAAACTCTCCTCTCCCCCCCCCCTCTCTCTCCCTCCCCCCCCCCCTCTCTCTCCCTCTCTCAGAAAACGCGGTACGGGACGTACTCCCTGCTGCTCCGCGCCCGGCTGGCTCACGGAGACGAGGACCTGTCGGCCTTCGAGGCGCGGCTGCTGGACGACGGCCTGCAGAGGGCGCACTCCAGCCCCACGCTGCCGCAGGAACCACAGAAGAAGAGCCGCGCACACAAGACCTCCCGCAGCCTAAAGGGCACTTCCTGTTCCTCGTCCTCCTCCACTGACAGGAAGAAGAACGGAGGAGAGAAACCAGAGGAGGAGGCGGCGTGACGGACAGGATGCATTATGGGTAGCAGACTCCTCCCATGACTCGCTGTGATTGGCTGAGCAGCTGGTGAGGCGTTCGCGGGCCGTGGGAAACCAGGCGCTCGTTAGGAAGGAGGAGGAGCGTTTCATTTCCCCACCAGTGAAACATTCAGGTTCAAAATCTGAAGAGACGTTTAATTTCTGATCCGCAGCGAGGGAGAGTTTCAAAATAAAAGCTTTTATTTCCTGTCTGATCATCAGCAGGGTGAGTTTCACAATAAAAGCTTTTATTTCCTGTCTGATCATCAGCAGGGTGAGAGTTTCAAAATAAAAGCTTTTATTTCCTGTCTGATCATCAGCAGGGTGAGAGTTTCACAATAAAGGCTTTTATATCCTGTCTGATCATCAGCAGGGTGAGAGTTTCACAATAAAAGCTTTATTTCCTGTCTGATCATCAGCAGGGTGAGTTTCAAAATAAAAGCTTTTATTTCCTGTCTGATCATCAGCAGGGTGAGAGTTTCAAAATAAAAGCTTTTATTTCCTGTCTGATCATCAGCAGGGTGAGAGTTTCACAATAAAAGCTTTTATTTCCTGTCTGATCATCAGCAGGGTGAGAGTTTCACAATAAAAGCTTTTATTTCCTGTCTGATCATCAGCAGGGTGAGAGTTTCAAAATAAAAGCTTTTATTTCCTGTCTGATCATCAGCAGGGTGAGAGTTTCACAATAAAAGCTTTTATTTCCTGTCTGATCATCAGCAGGGTGAGAGTTTCAAGTTTTTATTTTCCTTAAGTTGACGGAGAAGAGCCTAAATATCGAAACTGACCGTAAACACTTAGTAGGTACGAGTGTGTTTGCGTGTGTTTGTATGCGTGCGTGCGTGCGTGCGTGCGTGCGTGTGTGCGTGAGCGTGCGTGTGTAAATACTTTATTTATTGTTTCTTCTTGCTGGAACAAACAGGAAGTTCTTTAGTGACTATAAACTACTGAGCAGAAAATTAATATGTCCAACTTTAATTGAAATTTTTTTTGTCTGGATTCATTTACAGATTTTTTTCTTGGTGCTTAAATTTAGATATATCATTATTATTTTTTATTATTGTTTAAAACTTTATTTATGGGGTCATTTTCTAAATAAAATAACAACAAAAAATGCATGAATGGAAAAATGCAAAATAATAAATTACAAACCATAAAATAAATAAAATCTGGAAATGCTAAACAACAATAATATATAACGTTTCATTTCTTAGTGAGACTTAAAGATCTAAAGAGACATTTTATTTTGAAGGCAGCAGATTTCCTGAATTTAGATATTTTCTGCTCCGTGGTTTAGTCGCTGCTCTTCCTCTCGTCGCTGGAGTCCGTCCTCTTTCCACATTCCTGTTTATCCTAAAGTTTATGAATTATTATCTTTGTTTATTTGTGTTTCATATTTTTGTTAAAGGAAATGAACATGAAATAAGGCTGGGGCTTCTGGGTAATGAAGTTTTCTGCTGCTGCCACTTGGAGACGAGTCTATTCAGACACTTAGTTTCAAATTAAAAATAACGTTATAAGTGGGGGGGTTGTGCGGATTCAGTGTTTCTGAAAGCCTCACGATTACTGACAGGAAGTGGTCGCCAGGTGGCAGCAGAGAGAAAACTGCCCTTCTTCTTCACGGTTTTATAAATATTGTGTATAAATGTTTAATAATGCTGACATTATTTTTGAAATGCAACTTTTTTTGAAACCCTGATCAATAATCTGTGTCCCGATCGCACTGAGGGGAAACTTGAAGATTTATTTTTTTGAGTTTGTTTTGAGTTTTTCTTGCAGGACGTTTTGTTTTGTAAAGTTTTCCAGCTGTTTGTGAAACGCTGGAACCTGATGCTGGATCGATGTGTGGATCATCGGACTAAAAACTCTTTAAAACGATGATGTAGAAACCAAGGTTTCAAAGGTACTGAGAGAACGGAAACTACGGAGGCTTCGAACAATATTTAACGTGTTTGTTTACGCCATGGTCCGAAGAACGTTGTCATGTGACCTCGCCGTGAGAGTTTCTCAACACTCCATTTGATAAACACTAACTTTGTTGTTCGACTTCAAGGACTTGACTCCAATAAGACCATCTTAAATCAGTTTTCCACTTTTGACGTCCGACATAAACCACATCGGAGCTTTTTGTTTAAACCCCGGTCACAGACAGGAGTCAGTTCATGGACTACATTTCCCATCAGGCCTTGCAACGCCTCAAGCTGAGTCCCAACGCTCCAATCACAAACACTTTACACCTTTAGCAGCAACGTTGTGAATTCAAACAAAACTACGTGGTTAAGTTTAGAAGAACGTCACGGTTTGGGTTCAAATAAGTGAGTTTGTCTCGAGAACTAAGTTACGTTAGTAACCTAAGCTTTAATAATGAAACGTTTGTTTGACGCGGGACATCAGCGCTCCTCCCTATGCAGACTTTATAACTCTTTCATATCTATGGATGCATTACGCAGTTAACAAACACGTAACTAGCCATTCTCCTTCTGGGCATGCAGGAATTCAAATTGTCAAATCTGAAACTCGTCCACATGGAAACAAGAATTCATAGTTTTGGAAAATGTACATTTTGCTGAAACAGGAAAATATCCTTCTTTGTTAGAGCTTAGCAGACGGCAGCTGTTTAGATTAAGGAAAACATCACGGTTTGGGTTCAAATCAGTGAGCTTGTTACGAGAACTAAGTTACGTTAGTAACCTAAATTGGTTTGACGCGGGACGTTCACATTTGATCTGTTTGTGGACGCAGCAAAAACAAACTTAGTCCGCCGCAGAAGAAGGGTCTGACCCGAAAGCTTTACGTGTTCAGGTTCAGAAATCAGTTTGGGGTTAAAAAGTGTTTGTGACGTTCAAACCTAAGTCTTAAATGCGTTAAACGAGGCGCTTGTTTTCCCGCCCGTGTGTTAGGAAGATCCAGGAAACGTAATACCTCCAAAATCCAACTTTCATAGGAAGTTAATTCCGTGTTACACATCGATGATCAACTCCTTTTACTTTGGAAAACCCGCACATTTCCCGAACACTCCTCGACTCTGAGAGAACGTTGGAGACGAGAGCGGGACGTAGAGACGCTCCTCTTCGTCTCCAATGACCTCGGGTCGTATTTACTCCTCTAATATCCAGTTGTGTATTCGGGTGTATTTGTCGCTCTGTGCAATGTAAGCCGCATAGGATGAACCGTCTAAGAGTCATGGCCGCTTCCAGCTGTGTCCGTGTTTGTAAAGTTGAAGCCATCCTGAAGTCGGCCGGACGTTTAGCTGCTGGTTAGATTTAAAGCAGACGTTATTTATTCTTTAGTTTCTGTGAATGTTTTTTTTGTTGATAGCTGTACATACCGTCCACTTCCTGTGAGGCTCGTAGTGAAACACAGACTTCCTGTTTGTACCATGTTGAAGGCTTAGAGGCAAAAATAAAAACATTTCAAAAACAAGAGTCCGCTTTTATTCAAAGTCTCAGAAACAGTCGCAGCGCTTGTCTCGTTAAATACAGAATATACTCTTTCACCAGGCAGAGAACACACAGTATTAGTAAAACATGTTTATCTGAAAGTAACGGAGAAATGATCTGAAGTCCTCGTTAATTAAACACCTTTTAATCAAAGCTCAAATAGAAATCACTCAAACTGAAGTCGTTTATCTGAGAGAGTTATTATATATTTTATTTATCAACTTCATTTAACGTCTGGATTTAATATCATCATCTTTTTAACTTGTTTTATTGAATTGACTTTTAGCTTTTAACTAACTCTTAAACAAAGTCAATATTTGTATTAAACGTATTCATTGTAATTTTCACAATAAAAGCCCAAAATGTTGACTTTTTAATTACAATTTTACGTTTATAATATTTAAACACTTTTTGAGACTTTCTTACGAACCGTGTTCCGCACCATTGAAGTCCGTGCTGCATTCATGAACCAACACAAAAACTGGAAATCTCACAACTTTCCTAGGAACTGAAGATGCAAGTAGCAAGCTTTGTAAACACTGAGTTATAGTTCATGTGTATTCATGTTAAAATGTGTACTGTATCTTTAAAAACTCAAACTGAAATTCCTTTTTTAAATGTTAAAAAGGTGGGTTTTTTGGGGTAAAACGCTAAAAACTTCTGACGTCACAGGAGTTACAATCTTTGGGTCCGAGTCCAGGTCCTGGAGAGGACAGAAACCACGTCATCAAATCTGAGAGACCTGAAGACTTCTGGTTCTTGAAGAGCTCTGGTTCCTAAAGAGTCCTGGTTCTTGAAGAGCTCTTGTTCCTAAAGAGTCCTGTTCTTGAAGAGCTCTGGTTCCTAAAGAGTCCAGTCCAAGAGTCCTGGTTCCTAAAGAGTCCTGGTTCCTAAAGAGTCCAGTTCTTGAAGAGTCCAGTTCTTGAAGAGTTCTGGTTCCTAAAGAATCCTGGTTCCTAAAGAGTTCTGGTTCCTAAAGAGTTCTAGTTCTTGAAGAGTCCTGGTACCGAAACTGCTTGAAACAGGATTTTACCTCCTGCTCGTCACTGATTGGCCACAGGCGGCTCCTCCTCTTCATCCATTGGCTGGCTGCCGAATCCGCTGTCAACCGTGGCGTCTGATTGGACGGGGAAAAAAAACAGGTGAAGAGGGGGGTCTGTCTGTGTCTGTGTGTGTGTGTGTGTGTGTGTGTGTGTGTGTGTGTGTGTGTGTGTGTGTGTACCTGTGTTGTGTTTGTCCTCCTGCAGCTGTTTGTCTCTCAGCAGTCGAACTCCTTCTGTCAGACCGAGAGACTGAAGAGCTTCAACCAGAGCAGAGAGCGCACCTCCCCCCAGCTACACACACCACACACCACACACACACACACACACACACACACACACACACACACACACACACACACACACACACACACACACACACAGGTTAGAACATATGCAGGTTACATTTTCTCAACAAAAGCTCTTATTTCCTTTCTGAAAATCAGCAGGGGTAGATTTCACAATAAAAGCTTGTACTTCGTGTGTGTGTGTGGTGTGTTACCTGGTAGTGCCTCAGCAGCTGTTGGCAGGGGGAGGGCTCTCCAGGTAAAGGGGGGTCAGCGTCATCATCCCCAGTCTTTCTGCCAGTTTCCTCCAGGCGTCACCTCCACCTGTCTCACCTCCACCTGTCTCACCTGTCCCCCCCCCCACACTCAGCAGCTCCACCAGGCGGGACAGTGTCTCCTCGTCCAGACCCCCCGCTGGGACCCCCTCATCAGAGACGCTGCTCGACTTCATCTTCTTACTGGACTTACTGGATCTCTGATCTGAGACCAGAAGACTCCTCACCTGGGGGAGAGGGGGGGCGACAGGTGATGGGGGGTGACAGGTGAGGGGGGGGAGACAGGTGAAGAGGGACAAGGTGAGTTTTATGTTCTTTGTCCACTGTGTAATTCCAGCCTGTGCTTTTATTTTGAAAAGGTAATAACTACCTTCTGGCAGCGGGCCAGGTCCAGAGGGGTGTGTCCCGGCGCAGGCCTCTTACGGGGGTTGATGATTGGCTGTGAGGTGACCTCCCGGTCTCTTATTGGCTGCGAGGCGACCTCCTGCTCTCTGATTGGCTGGAGGCGAACTCCTGCTCTCTGATTGGCTGTGAGGTGACCTCCCGCTCTCTGATTGGCTGTGAGGCTACCTCCCTCTCTCTGATTGGCTGTGAGGCGGCCTCCCGCTCTCTGATTGGTTCCTCGTCTTCCTCGTCTGAAGAGGAGCTGAAGAAGAGCGGCTCGTCGTTCTCTATGTTTTTATCAGCGCCTGAAAAACAGCCTCATTTACTATATTATATACATTTTTACTAATAATAATGTACCTGAATGGTTACAGAACCAACCACCTGAAACAGGTAGCTAATTTAAGATAACAATTAGCTAACGTATCTTAACACCGCTAACCACCTCCAACAGGTAGCTAACACTTAGCTAACGTATCTCAACACCGCCAACCACCTCCAACAGGTAGCTAATCTAAGCTAACACTTAGCTAACGTATATATCAACAACGCCAACCACCTCTAACAGGTAGCTAACACTTAGCTAACGTATCTCAACACCGCCAACCACCTCCAACAGGTAGCTAATCTAAGCTAACACTTAGCTAACGTATATATCAACACACGCCAACCACCTCTAACAGGTAGCTAACACTTAGCTAACGTATCTCAACACTGCCAACCACCTCTAACAGGTAGCTAACAATTAGCTAACGTATCTCAACACTGCCAACCACCTCTAACAGGTAGCTAACAATTAGCTAACGTATCTCAACACTGCCAACCACCTCTAACAGGTAGCTAACACTTAGCTAACGTATCTCAACACTGCCAACCACCTCTAACAGGTAGCTAAGAATTAGCTAACGTATCTCAACACTGCCAACCACCTCTAACAGGTAGCTAACACTTAGCTAACGTATATCAACAACGCCAACCACCTCTAACAGGTAGCTAACACTTAGCTAACGTATCTCAACACTGCCAACCACCTCTAACAGGTAGCTAACATTAGCTAACGTATCAACACGCCAACCACCTCTAACAGGTAGCTAACAATTAGCTAAGTATCTTAACACCGCCAACCACCTCAACAGGTAGCTAACACTTAGCTAACGTATCTCAACACCGCCAACCACCTCAACAGGTAGCTAACACTTAGCTAAAGTATCTTAACACCGCCAACCACCTCCAACAGGTAGCTAACACTTAGCTAAAGTATTAACACCGCCAACCACCTCTAACAGGTAGCTAACACTTAGCTAACGTATTCACACCGCCAACCACCTCAACAGGTAGCTAACACTTAGCTAAACGTATCTCAACACCGCCAACCACCTCCAACAGGTAGCTAACACTTAGCTAAAGTATCTTAACACCGCCAACCACCTCAACAGGTAGCTAACACTTAGCTAACGTATCTCAACACCGCCAACCACCTCCAACAGGTAGCTAACACTTAGCTAACGTATCTCAACACCGCCAACCACCTCCAACAGGTAGCTAACACTTAGCTAACGTATCTCAACACCGCCAACCACCTCCAACAGGTAGCTAACAATTAGCTAACGTATCTCAACACTGCCAACCACCTCAACAGGTAGCTAACACTTAGCTAACGTATCTCAACACGCCAACCACCTCCAACAGGTAGCTAAGAATTAGCTAACGTATCTCAACACTGCCAACCACCTCTAACAGGTAGCTAACACTTAGCTAACGTATATCAACACTGCCAACCACCTCTAACAGGTAGCTAACACTTAGCTAACGTATCTCAACACTGCCAACCACCTCTAACAGGTAGCTAACAATTAGCTAACGTATCTCAACACTGCCAACCACCTCTAACAGGTAGCTAACACTTAGCTAAGTATCTTAACACCGCCAACCACCTCCTAACAGGTAGCTAACATTAGCTAAAGTATCTCAACACCGCCAACCACCTCTAACAGGTAGCTAAAACTTAGCTAACGTATATCAACACCGCCAACCACCTCTAACAGGTAGCTAACACTTAGCTAAAGTATCTTAACACTGCCAACCACCTCTAACAGGTAGCTAACACTTAGCTAACGTATATCAACACCGCCAACCACCTCTAACAGGTAGCTAACACTTAGCTAACGTATCTCAACACGCCAACCACCTCTAACAGGTAGCTAACACTTAGCTAAACGTATCTTAACACCGCCAACCACCTCCAACAGGTAGCTAACACTTAGCTAACGTATCTCAACACCGCCAACCACCTCAACAGGTAGCTAACACTTAGCTAAAGTATCTTAACACCGCCAACCACCTCCAACAGGTAGCTAACACTTAGCTAAAGTATTAACACCGCCAACCACCTCTAACAGGTAGCTAACACTTAGCTAACGTATATCACACCGCCAACCACCTCCAACAGGTAGCTAACACTTAGCTAGTATCAACACCGCCAACCACCTCCAACAGGTAGCTAACACTTAGCTAAAGTATCTTAACACCGCCAACCACCTCAACAGGTAGCTAACACTTAGCTAAGTATCTCAACACCGCCAACCACCTCAACAGGTAGCTAACACTTAGCTAACGTATCTCAACACCGCCAACCACCTCCAACAGGTAGCTAACACTTAGCTAACGTATCTCAACACCGCCAACCACCTAACAGGTAGCTAACACTTAGCTAAAGTATCTTAACACCGCCAACCACCTCCAACAGGTAGCTAACACTTAGCTAAGTATCTTAACACCGCCAACCACCTCCAACAGGTAGCTAACACTTAGCTAAGTATCAACACCGCCAACCACCTCCAACAGGTAGCTAACACTTAGCTAAGTATCTCAACACCGCCAACCACCTCCAACAGGTAGCTAAAACTTAGCTAACACTTAGCTAACGTATCTCAACACCGCCAACCACCTCTAACAGGTAGCTAACTCCACTATGATCGCTATTATTATTGATGCAGTGTGTGTTACCTGCAGCGATGAGCATGGAGACGAGCGTCGGGGAGCCAGACTCGCTGCCAGGTGCAGAGCAGTTCCCTCCAAACGTCACGGCGTTCACATCCGCCTTCAGCTGCACCACACACACACACACACACACACACACACACACACACACACACACACACACACACACACCACACACACACACACACACACACACACACACACACACCACACACCACACACACACACACAACACACGTACTGTTGTTATAATATCCTAACCCTTAATATATACAACACCTGTGTTATAATGCTCTGATAATATATAAATAATAATATATATATATAACAATAGGTCTTCATGTCTTAAAGCTGCTGAGTCCTATGTTGCACCTCAAACAACAAATACATCCAGACGTTTCTTTACTTCCTCTACAGAAAAAAAAAAAGCAGCCTGTGCCTGCCACCGGACATCCATCCCATAATATTCTCCGTAAAAACAAAGCTGTCTCTGCGTCCGACGCTGTTGATACTCGTTTTCTGGAAGAATTATACCGTTTACAGAAATACGGTTTTCTGGCATCACTTTAACATTTTACGGGGAAAATCTGTGTGTGTGTGGTGTGTGTGTGTGTGGTGTGTGTGTGTGTGTGTGTGGTGTGTGTGTGTGTGTGTGTGTGGTGTGTGTGTGTGTGTGTGTGTGTTGTGTGTGTGTGTGTGTGTGTGTGTGTGTGTGTGTGTGTGTGTGTGTGTGTGTTGTGTGTGTGTGTGTGTGTGTGTGTGTGTGTGTGTGTGTACCTCAGTGATGAGGGTGCAGGCTCCTCTGAACAGGTTCCTCTTCACTGATAGGTGCAGAGCTGTGTGCCCGCTCTTCAGCTCCGGAGCGTTGATCTTGGCTCCGCCCCCAACGAGAGGCGGAGACATCGCTCCCCGTCCCTCCTGACGGCCAGGTGCAGCGGCTGCATACCTGAGGAGCAGATATAACAGATTCAAGATTCAAAGGTGTTCTCAGCAGATGCTCAGCTTCAGTGTAGAAATGGAAATGAATTTTCTGACCTGAGCTCCCAACAATGCAACATAATAAATAACAAAATAATGCAAGAAGTCTATATACATGTAAAGAGAATATGATATGTACAAGAACAGAGTCTGAAACTAAATAATGTACATTAAGACAAATATGTCCTGTACAGGGGGTTCTCCTGTATAAACACTCTCTACTATATAACATGTGCAATATTATTATTAATAATGTTCTATAATAACGTGCAGTTGCGTATCTGCCACTACGTTTGTTGCACTACTAAACACTGCCCGTCACTGTACCGTCTGTGTTTCCTGTAGCTATTTATTTTTCTTTTTATGCACTGTTAGTGTACAGTTTATTATCATGCTGCTGTGTTTATTGTATTTTTGTAACTCTGGCACAACATTTCCTCGGGATGAATAAAGTCTTATCTTAACTTATTTATCTTAGGTGGTGTTTCCCATTACAGGTAATTTATCATATATAATATATTTCCTGTCCAGGTGGTGTTTGTCTCACCGTGTGGTAGTCGTGTGCGTTGACCAGGTGAGCGTTGTGTTCCCCCAGGTGAGCCAGCAGGGGGCGCAGCGAGGCGGCGTCTCCGTTCAGCGCCGCCAGGTGGAGCGGGCTGCGACCCTCTCCGTCCAATCGGGAGGGGTCCGCCCCCGCCCGCAGGAGAGCCTCCAACACCTTCACCTGCCGCGTGATCACCGCCAGGTGCAGCGGAGTCTGAGGGTAACAGAGGATAAGATACACTTTATTGATCCCAAATGGAAAAATGTAAATATAAATTAAAAATGTACACTTCACAGTGTGAAGAAATAGAACAGGTTTTAAAAGCTACCTGATGGCGGTGATTAGCAGTTTTAAGATACATTAGCTAAGTGTTAGCTACCTGTTGGAGGTGGTTGGCGGTGTTGAGATACGTTAGCTAAGTGTAAGCTACCTGTTGGAGTTGGTTAGCGGGGTTGAGATACGTTATCTAAGTGTTAGCTACCTGTTGGAGGTGGTTAGCGTTGTTAGCTAAGTATTAGCTACCTGTTGGAGGTGGTTAGCGGTGTTAGCTAAGTGTTAGCTACCTGTTGGAGGTGGTTGGCGGTGTTAGCTAAGTGTCAGCTACCTGTTGGAGGTGGTTAGCGGTGTTAGCTAAGTGTCAGCTACCTGTTGGAGGTGGTTAGCGGTGTTAGCTAAGTATTAACTACCTGTTGGAGGTGGTTAGCGGTGTTAGTTAAGTGTTAGCTACCTGTTGGAGGTGGTTAGCGGTGTTAGCTAAGTGTTAGCTACCTGTTGGAGTGGTTGGCGGTGTTAGCTAAGTATTAACTACCTGTTGGAGGTGGTTAGCGGTGTTAGTTAAGTGTTAGCTACCTGTTGGAGGTGGTTAGCGGTGTTAGCTAAGTGTTAGCTACCTGTTGGAGGTGGTTGGCGGTGTTAGCTAAGTGTTAGCTACCTGTTGGAGGTGGTTGGCGGTGTTAGCTAAGTGTTAGCTACCTGTTGGAGGTGGTTAGCGGTGTTAGCTAAGTGTTAGCTACCTGTTGGAGGTGGTTAGCAGTATTAGCTAAGTGTTAGCTACCTGTTGGAGGTGGTTAGCGGTGTTAGCTAAGTGTTAGCTACCTGTTGGAGGTGGTTAGCGGTGTTGGCTAAGTGTTAGCTACCTGTTGGAGGTGGTTGGCAGTGTTAGCTAAGTGTTAGCTACCTGTTGGAGGTGGTTAGCAGTGTTAGCTAAGTGTTAGCTACCTGTTGGAGGTGGTTGGCGGTGTTAGCTAAGTGTTAGCTACCTGTTGGAGGTGGTTGGCGGTTTTAGCTAAGTGTTAGCTACCTGTTGGAGGTGGTTAGCAGTGTTAGCTAAGTGTTAGCTACCTGTTGGAGGTGGTTAGCAGTGTTAGCTAAGTGTTAGCTACCTGTTGGAGGTGGTTGGCGGTGTTAGCTAAGTGTTAGCTACCTGTTGGAGGTGGTTGGCGGTTTTAGCTAAGTGTTAGCTACCTGTTGAGGTGGTTAGCAGTGTTAGCTAAGTGTTAGCTACCTGTTGGAGGTGGTTGGCGGTGTTAGCTAAGTGTTAGCTACCTGTTGGAGGTGGTTAGCGGTGTTCAGGACGTTTTGCTGCTGGCTGCTCAGCAGGGTGTGGATCAGCTGCTGGATCACACTGGTCTGCTGATGGATGATGGCCAGGTGCAAAGGACTGTGGGAAAAGTCAAATCCAGTTTAAAAACAGAAAACTGTCAACGACGTTTACGGTCAAAGATGCAATGACATATAAAGATTTGACAAACTGGTCATGGCCCTAAAATAAAGATCATGTGGCACGACTTAATTCATTTTCAAGTTATTAGAAACTAAACATAAGCATTAGGAAGGTTGATCCTTGTGGTTGTCATCTCCCCCGTTTCTTAGACGAATGAACTAAATAAACCAAATGAGCTCACGTGTCTCCGTTGCCGTCCTGGACCCCACAGAGGTGTCTCTGGATGGCCAGAAGGACCCGGGTCCCCAGAGCTGCAGTACTGAAGCAGGGCGGCCGCCGTCTGCCGGGCACTGAGAGACGCTCGGGAGCGCAGGGCGGCGGCTGGAGACAAAACACAAACAGCTCGTTAAGTAATGTTAGAAACATCTCACTGGTCTCCGGCTTGAGCTTCAATCTCAGGATCCATGTATCTGTGATCCTCTCCAGAATGGAAGGAGTCATCACATACAGAGCATCGACTAGTTCCTGAACAGTGTCCTTCACATGCTGATATCCAAGAGAGGGAGTTACACAGTCACAAGATGGAGGAATAGAAAGCAGTATTCAATGTTTACTTCAGATCAGCTCCACGTCAGAAATGATCATGCTTGTCATCTGTCTATCTCCATTAGGGCTGCAACAAACGACTAATTTGATAATCGATAATCTATCGATTAATGAAACGATTAATCGATTATTCGGATCGTTAAGGTTTTAACGGTACTACTACTTTTATCGATACTGCTTATCGATCCGGTCCTTTAACGATAGTCTTAACGGTTCTTTTGAAAATAAATAAGGTAAACTAACTAAACAAATTGTGAAAAAAATTAACATTGCTTTTTATTTAAATTAAATAAATAATATTTCACATCAAAAGAAACAACAGTGTTTTAACAAATCGTATTAAATAATGTGATGACAGAACTGCAAACAGAATAGCTGAAACTTTAACAAAATAAATAACTCAGTTACCTCTAATCATTAACCCATGTTTGTATAATTGAGTTAACTGTGTGTTGCTGCTAGCATACATAACACCTGACGGGGAAAAGTTACTCGTGGATGGGGCTACAGAGCTACTAGAAAGACAGTGGAACCCGGTGCATTTCTCCGTCTGGATGTGGAGCACTTTTGCTAAATGTTTTGACAAATAGCTCGTGTTACAGCCCTTACATGCTAAACTCTTATTGCACTATTGGTAACGAGCATTGTCCACATCGAGACGGGTAAAGTTTAAGCACACCTTGGAGCGCTTCTCTCCGCCATCTCCTCTGTGTGTGTGTGTTGCATGCATGTTGAAGAGCGTGTGTGTAAACTGCCCCGCCCCCTCGCACACAGACGGGGGAGAGAGAGAGATCTCTCGTCTGGATTGGAAAGATCGAAAATACGTCATAGACGCATTTTGTAGTCTTATTGCGTATTAGAAACGGAGTTGGCGACACTAAGACTGCGATATAATGTTTTATGTAGAAATAATACATATGACATATATGTTTTAAATGTCTCCTGTACCGATAAAAAGACTGATAACGTTGGAGTTTAACTGCCTGTGAAACACACGTGATGACGTCACCAACGAATCGACGACTGAATTAGTTGGCAACTAATTTGGTCATCGATTTTAATCGATTAAGTCGATTAGTTGTTGCACCCCTAATCTCCATAGAGGCTGAATCATCATGTTAATCACATAGCTATCATATGCCTCAAACAGTCCTGATGCTCTTCTAGGTAATCATACATCCTGTCATGTACACAGCTACAGTTGGGATACCTTTGTTTATCGTGTTACTCTCATATTGGAAGAGGGCATTCTGTATCGTCCCAACAAATATATATATATTTGCAAGGAATCAGATCAAGTTGTGTTTCTTACTGAGCTGAAACAGCTGCTGCTGCAGAAGGGAGCCTGTCTGTCCTCCTGTCTGTCCTCCTGTCTGTCCTCCTGTCTGTCCCTCGGTCTGAGGGGCGGAGCTTGACATCTGAGCCCCTCCCCCTCCGCTGAAGCCAGAGAATCCTCCGAAGAAGACTCCTCCTCCTCCTCCTCCGTTTATCTGCTGGTTGAACTGAAATCCTGCAGAAAGAATCAAATTCCACGTTAGCCATAGTTAGCTGGACGAAGAAATGCAGGAGTAAAGTTCCAGAACATCTGAAAGTACGATGCTAAGCAGTTAAGTATGGTGCTAAGAAGCTAAAGTGCAATGCTAAGAAGCTAAAGCACAATGCTAAGAAGCTAAAGCACAATGCTAAGAAGCTAAAGCACAATGCTAAGAAGCTAAAGCACAATGCTAAGAAGCTAAAGCACAATGCTAAGAAGCTAAAGCACAATGCTAAGAAGCTAAAGCACAATGCTAAGGAGCAACTGTACGATGCTGAAAAGCTAAAGTATAATAATAACAAGCTAAAGTACAATGCTAACCCTAAGTCTGATGCTAAGAAGCTAAAGTACAATGCTAACCCTAAGTCTGATGCTAAGAAGCTAAAGTACAATGCTAACCCTAAGTCTGATGCTAAGAAGCTAAAGTACAATGCTAACCCTAAGTCTGATGCTAAGAAGCTAAAGTACAATGCTAACCCTAAGTCTGATGCTAAGAAGCTAAAGTACAATGCTAACCCTAAGTATGATGCTAAGAAGCTAAAGTACAATGCTAACCCTAAGTCTGATGCTAAGAAGCTAAAGTACAATGCTAACCCTAAGTCTGATGCTAAGAAGCTAAAGTACAATGCTAACCCTAAGTCTGATGCTAAGAAGCTAAAGTACAATGCTAACCCTAAGTCTGATGCTAAGAAGCTAAAGTACAATGCTAACCCTAAGTCTGATGCTAAGAAGCTAAAGTACAATGCTAACCCTAAGTCTGATGCTAAGAAGCTAAAGTACAATGCTTAAAAGTTAAAGTCTGATGCTAAAGCTAAAATAAGAAGCTAAAGCACGATCCCAATAAGCGCTGCCATACATCAAAACGATATGAGACCAAATATTGTGTAATACATTTCCGATATGGTATGAGTGTGTGATATGAAGAGTGTTTATTATTAGATTTATAGATACGTGGGGGCTAATACTCAGCCTCCCTTCCCTGCAATACCACTATTCAGGGATTTGGTCAAACATATTGGGACATTTGATATGCTCCATTTCCCCCAGTCCTATTTCCACATGGTTGTGTTTCACTGGAGTTATTCTTCTTCTTCCTCTCCTCCTCCTCCTCCTCCTCCGAACCCACCTCCTGCTCCTCCTCCTCCTCCTGCAGCTCCTCCTCCGAACCCCCCTCCTCCTCTCCAGGGCTCGTAGTGAGGCAGCGGCTTCTGCTTCTTCCTCAGCACCTCCTCTTTGTCTGAAAGAGTTGACATTTCAAAAGTTAATTGAAGTAAAAGCGGGAAGACATGAAAAGAGTTTTCAAAGAAAACCTCCTCTTTGTGGTTTTTGAGTCTGTGCCTGATGAGTGAGAGGGATACTGAACTGCTCTGAGGGAAACTTTAACCCCCGACAACATGTTGCTGTGCTTCTGTACGGGGATTCACCCGGCCTCCATGTTCACCTCCTGCTTCTCTACGGAGCTTCACATTGTGAGTTGGTACTTCTGGTTAAATAGTAAATGCTATTACTGTGCACCAGCTTTATCAGCCTTTCCTTACCAGATAAAAGTTTTTAAGCTTTTTAAGGAACTGTTATTGAGGAAAAACACTCATTCAAGTGAGAAACCAACATTGAAAATACGTGCTGGTTCTCTCGTGCAGAGCATCTTCATCACAAGACTCTACAGAGTTATACAAAATGTCCTCATCAGATTTGATTGTCATCCTGCAGAATTCTAAGTTTATCTTAGAATTCTGACTTTATTTAGAAAAGCTCAAGATTTTGACTTTTTTTTTTTAAATTCAGACTTTTATCTCAAAATGCAGATTTATTTTTGAAAAACTCAAATTCAGATTTTATCTGAATAAAGATGGGATGTAGGTGAACTGTTTGGGGGCGGGGCTTCATAAGGTGGTTAAACATAAGGTGTGTTTCTCACCTGGATCTGAGGGATGTAGGTGAACTGTTTGGGGCGGGGCTTCATAAGGTGGTTAAACATAAGTGTGTTTTCTCACCTTGGATCTGAGGGATGTAGGTGAACTGTTTGGGGGCGGGGCTTCATAGGTGGTTAAACATAAGGTGTGTTTCTCACCTTGGACCTGGGGGATGTAGGTGAACTGTTTGGGGCGGGGCTTCATAAGTGTTAAACATAAGGTGTGTTTCTCACCTTGGATCTGAGGATGTAGGTGAACTGTTTGGGGGCGGGGCTTCATAAGGTGGTTAAACATAAGGTGTGTTTCTCACCTTGGATCTGAGGATGTAGGTGAACTGTTTGGGGGGGGCTTCATAAGGTGGTTAAACATAAGGTGTGTTTCTCACCTTGGACCTGGGGATGTAGGTGAACTGTTTGGGGGCGGGGCTTCATAAGGTGGTTAAACATAAGGTGTGTTTCTCACCTTGGATCTGAGGGATGTAGGTGAACTGTTTGGGGGCGGGGCTTCATAAGGTGGTTAAACATAAGGTGTGTTTCTCACCTTGGATCTGAGGGATGTAGGTGAACTGTTTGGGGGCGGGGCTTCATAAGGTGGTTAAACATAAGGTGTGTTTCTCACCTTGGACCTGGGGGATGTAGGTGAACTGTTTGGGGTCGCTGCTGTCGCCCGCCTTCTTCCTCTTCAGCTGCAGGAAGACGGTGACGGGACGCTCGTATCTCTGCGCTGTGATAGGCCGGCGTCTTGAACACGATGGCGTACTGGGAGAGGGAGCGATGCGTTCAGTGGCATCGGAAAACACAGTGACGTCTGTTCTGGTTTTTTTACCCATGTGTCTTCGTTACTCTTATTCATACGGTACAGTTTGACATTTCACATCATATGGAAATTACACTTTATTAATACGTTGGTTTACAGCAGTGACCACCAACTGGCGGCCCGCGGGCCACATCCGTCCCGCCAGACATTCTCATCCGGCCCGCACACGGGGGTGACTGTGGCGTTGGCGAGTGGTTAGTGCGTTCGCCCCCCTCGTTTTTTTTTTACAACGTCTCGTGAATAATGTGCAGTACCGGAGTCCAACAGAGAGGCAGCAGCTGCGGGACAGTAGACTGCGTACTGCGAAACCTTCCCTGCCTTGAAGAGAAGTGTTCCTTCGTTGTGAAGAGTCTGCTTGATATTATGCGCTCCGCAGCAGTAGCCCCGCTGCGACAGAGTCCAACAGAGAGGCAGGAGCTGCCGGACAGTAGCCTAGAAGTGATCCTTCGTTAGCGTGAAGAGTCTGCTAAGCTTTATGCGCTCCGCAGTACCTGAGCGTGCTCGACCAGCACGCACCACCCCCCCCCCCCCCCGTCAACAACTTCAAAATTCTGGGCTATATAAAAATCGCTGGCCCACGAAAGTGTCTGTTGGATACATTTTGGCCCTTGGACAAATGTAGTTGGTGATCCCTGGTGTGTGTGTGTGTGTGTGTGTGTGTGTGTGTGTGTGTGTGTGTGTGTGTGTGTGTGTGTGTGTGTGTGTGTGTGGTGTGTGTGTGTGTGTGTGTGTGTGTGTGTGTGTGTGTGTGTGTGTGTGTGTGTGTGTGTGTGTGTGTGTGTGTGTGTGTGTGTGTGTGTGTGTGGTGTGTTGTGTTTACAGACAGTTTGAGGGAACTCCCCTGTTGAGCTGAGTTTTTTCTTGTGTTGTGGTTTCAAAACATTCCTCACTTACATCATGTGTAACTGACTGTGTGTGTGTTGTGTGTGTGTGTGTGTGTACCTGTTTGTGCACATCAGTAGGTGAGAAGTCCCCAAACGCCTCCCAGCTTCCTTCCTCGTCCTCTTCGTAAAATCGGATCTCGATGTCGTCTGCAGCACAGATGCATGATGGGACATTTCCCCGGTTACACACAGCTATTTATTTTCCTAACTTTATAATTATTAAAACACAAGAAAAACCACAGTCTGGAGAAATGAACTCACACCTGTTGGACCAGGTGAGATACTGTGGTACCTGTTGGACCAGGTGAGATGCTGTGGTACCTGTTGGACCAGGTGAGATACTGTGGTACCTGTTGCTGATCAGCTGTCTACTGTTCTTAAGTTGTTTATATGTGTATTTAGTCTTTTTAAATGGTGGTGTCACCTTTCTGCACTTTGTCGCAGAGCAGGAAGATCTCGTCTCCTCCGAGCACCGAGCCGCACGTCTTATCCATCCGAGAGATCTTCAGGTTAGAGGCGTTCGGCGACTCTGCAGGGAAAACGACGAGTCATTAGTAATACTCAATAAACCAAATCTCAAATTCTGACTTTTTTCTCCAAATTATTACTTTTTTCTCCAAATTATTACTTTTTTCCACAAAATCTCAAAATTATTACTTTTTCTCTTTATTTTTAAAACGACGAGTCATTAGTAATACTCGTTAAACAAAGTCCTGCATATGATTCTTAGACGATGTGTTCACGATGCATTCAGGGTCTGACTGCTGTCAACGATGCGTTCACGATGCGTTCAGGGTCTGAATGTCAGACGATGCATTCAGAGACGATGCGTTCAGGGTCTGAATGTAAGACGATGCGTTCAGGTCGGAATGTTAGACGATGCGTTCAGGGTCACTCACTGCTGTCGTAGATCGGGTTTGAAACCACAGGTTTGAGTCCTCGAGTGAAACCTCCATTACTGTCCTGAAGGAACGCTGTGAACTTTAACCTCACGATGTTCAGATCCATCTTCTTCCCCAAGTCCTTCGCCTCCTTCACCAGGGACACCTCCTCACTCTCTGAGGGAGGAAGAGGAGTTTATCAGTTAAGGGTTAGGAAGGAGGAAGAGGAGGAGGAGGAGGAAGAGGAGTTTATCAGTTAAAGGGGACCTATTATGCAAAATCCACTTCTTCGTGTCTCTTCTACATCAACATGTGTCCCCTCTGTGTAAAGAGACTCTCTCTTTACACAGAGGGGACACATGTCTCTTCTACATCAACATGTGTCCCCTCTGTGTAAAGAGACTCTCTCTTTACACAGAGGGGACACATGTCTCTTCTACATCAACATGTGTCCCCTCTTCTCCATGTCTCTCCTACATCAACATGTGTCCCCTCTTCTCCATGTCTCTTCTACATCAACATGTGTCCCCTCTTCTTCATGTCTCTCCTACATCAACATGTGTCCCCCTCTTCTTCATGTCTCTTCTTCATCAGCATGTGTCCCCTCTTCTCCATGTCTCTCCTACATCAACATGTGTCCCCTCTTCTCCATGTCTCTCCTACATCAACATGTGTCCCCTCTTCTCCATGTCTCTTCTACATCAACATGTGTCCCCTCTTCTTCATGTCTCTCCTACATCAACATGTGTCCCCTCTTCTTCATGTCTCTTCTTCATCAGCATGTGTCCCCTCTTCTCCATGTCTCTCCTACATCAACATGTGTTCCCTCTTCTCCATGTCTCTCCTACATCAACATGTGTCCCCTCTTCTCCATGTCTCTCCTACATCAACATGTGTCCCCTCTTCTCCATGTCTCTCCTACATCAACATGTGTCCCCTCTTCTCCATGTCTCTCCTACATCAACATGTGTCCCCTCTGTGTAAAGAGACTCTCTCTTTACACAGAGGGGACACATGTCTATTCTACATCAACATGTGTCCCCTCTTCTCCATGTCTCTCCTACATCAACATGTGTCCCCTCTTCTTCATGTCTCTTCTACATCAACATGTTTCATGTCTCTTCTACATCAACATGTGTCCCTCTTCTCCATGTCTCCTCTACATCAGCATGTGTCCCCTCTTCTTCATGTCTCTTCAAGTCTCTTCTACATCAACATGTGTCCCCTCTTCTTCATGTCTCTTCTACATCAACATGTGTCCCCTCTTCTTCATGTCTCTTCTACATCAACATGTGTCCCCTCTTCTTCGTGTCTCTTCTTCATCAACATGTGTCCCCTCTTCTTCATGTCTCTTCTACATCACATGTGTCCCCTCTTCTTCATGTCTCTTCTACATCAACATGTGTCCCCTCTTCTTCGTGTCTCTTCTTCATCACATGTGTCCCCTCTTCTTCATGTCTCTTCTACATCAACATGTGTCCCCTCTTCTCCATGTCTCTTCTACATCAACATGTGTCCCCTCTTCTTCATGTCTCTTCTACATCAACATGTGTCCCCTCTTCTTCATGTCTCTTCTACATCAACATGCGTCCCCTCTTCTTCATGTCTCTTCTACATCAACATGTGTCCCCTCTTCTTCATGTCTCTCCTACATCAACATGTGTCCCCTCTTCTTCATGTCTCTTCTACATCAACATGTGTCCCTTCTTCTTCATGTCTCTTCGACATCAACATGTTTCATGTCTCTTCTACATCAACATGTGTCCCCTCTTCTTCATGTCTCTTCTACATCAACATGTGTCCCCTCTTCTCCATGTCTCTTCTACATCAACATGTGTCCCCTCTTCTTCATGTCTCTCCTACATCAACATGTGTCCCCTCTTCTTCATGTCTCTTCTACATCAACATGTGTCCCTTCTTCTTCATGTCTCTTCTACATCAACATGTTTCATGTCTCTTCTACATCAACATGTGTCCCCTCTTCTTCATGTCTCTTCTACATCAACATGTGTCCCCTCTTCTCCATGTCTCTCCTACATCAACATGTGTCCCCTCTTCTTCATGTCTCTTCTACATCAACATGTTTCATGTCTCTTCTACATCAACATGTGTCCCCTCTTCTCCATGTCTCTTCTACATCAACATGCGTCCCCTCTTCTTCATGTCTCTTCTACATCAACATGTGTCCCCTCTTCTTCATGTCTCTTCTACATCAACATGTGTCCCCTCTTCTTCATGTCTCTTCTACATCAACATGTGTCCCCTCTTCTCCATGTCTCTTCTACATCAACATGTGTCCCCTCTTCTTCATGTCTCTTCTACATCAACATGTGTCCCCTCTTCTTCATGTCTCTTCTACATCAACATGCGTCCCCTCTTCTTCATGTCTCTTCCCCATCAACATGTGTCCCCTCTTCTTTATGTCTCTTCTACATCAACATGTGTCCCCTCTTCTTCATGTCTCTTCTACATCAACATGTGTCCCCTTCTTCATGTCTCTTCTACATCAACATGTGTCCCCTCTTCTTCATGTCTCTTCTACATCACATGTGTCCCCTCTGTGTAAAGACACAGTTTCAGGAACAAAGATTCTCTCTCTTTTTGATCCATTTCTATAAAAACCTGTCTGAAAATGAGCTGATCAATTTTGGCCACTTTATGATGTCATAATGATGTGTTGTCTTGTGTAACCATTAGCCAATCAGCAACCAAGGTAACCCCCCCCCACCTTATCACCTGAGTCTCCTCCTAGAGCACCATTGAGTTCTTTGTAACCAAATGTCTCTCAGAGGGGCGTGGGGAGGGGCTCCTTATTTTCATCTAAAGTAACAGACAGAGAATCAGCTCTTTGGAAACAGGGCTGAAACAGAGGGATTATGGGTAATGCTGCAATTACCTGTTTGGTGTTTCAGCCAATCAGAGACAGGCTCTGGATATATCTGAGACCTGGGATATACTGATGAAGAAGAGGATGATAGGGGACCTTTAAGTCTCTTTTTTTGTTTTCCCACATACTATCCTTTGAGTTTTGGTTCAGGTGTGTTACCTGTCAGGTGATAGTGTGTGTTACCTGTCAGGTGATAGTGTGTGTTACCTGTCAGGTGATAGTGTGTGTTACCTGTCAGGTGAGTTACCTGTCAGGTGATAGTGTGTGTTACCTGTCAGGTGATAGTGTGTGTTACCTGTCAGGTGGTAGTGTGTGTTACCTGTCAGGTGATAGTGTGTGTTACCTGTCAGATGGTAGTGTGTGTTACCTGTCAGGTGATAGTGTGTGTTACCTGTCAGGTGATAGTGTGTGTTACCTGTCAGGTGATAGTGTGTGTTACCTGTCAGGTGATAGTGTGTGTTACCTGTCAGGTGATAGTGTGTGTTACCTGTCAGGTGATAGTGTGTGTTACCTGTCAGGTGATAGTGTGTGTTACCTGTCAGGTGATAGTGTGTGTTACCTGTCAGATGGTAGTGTGTGTTACCTGTCAGGTGATAGTGTGTGTTACCTGTCAGATGGTAGTGTGTGTTACCTGTCAGGTGATAGTGTGTGTTACCTGTCAGGTGATAGTGTGTGTTACCTGTCAGGTGATAGTGTGTGTTACCTGTCAGGTGATAGTGTGTGTTACCTGTCAGGTGATAGTGTGTGTTACCTGTCAGGTGATAGTGTGTGTTACCTGTCAGGTGATAGTGTGTGTTACCTGTCAGATGGTAGTGTGTGTTACCTGTCAGGTGATAGTGTGTGTTACCTGTCAGGTGGTAGTGTGTGTTACCTGTCAGGTGATAGTGTGTGTTACCTGTCAGGTGAGTTACCTGTCAGATGGTAGTGTGTGTTACCTGTTAGGTGATAGTGTGTGTTACCTGTCAGGTGAGTTACCTGTCAGGTGATAGTGTGTGTTACCTGTCAGGTGGTAGTGTGTGTTACCTGTCAGGTGAGTTACCTGTCAGGTGGTAGTGTGTGTTACCTGTCAGGTGAGTTACCTGTCAGGTGATAGTGAGGGCCCTTCTGTCTCTTCCTCTCCTCCCTCAGTCTGCGGTTCAGGACGTCCTCGACTCCCTTCTTGGTCACATGGAGGATCCCCAGGTTACTGAAACTGAAGGTGAGATCACAGGTAAACATCTGATCATACATGTTTACATGCAGCGCTGTGATTGGTTACTCTCAGTGCTGTGATTGGTTACTCTCAGTGTAATGCAGTGTTCTGATTGGTTACTGACGCAGCAGTGAGGTCATTGGGTCCGATGTCCACGCTGCACGTTCCGCTCTCAGTGCAGCAGTTCCTCCCAACGAGACTGTGAGCGTGAACCTGAGGAGGATCACAGTGAGAGACCAGCTGCACCCCAGACGAGCAGGACCCACGTAGTTATTGATCTGAATACACAATCAATACTATATATTACTACTGTTAAAGTACAAATACTACAGAGAGAAAACACGTACATATTACTGCATATAACTGCAGTTAAAGTACAAATACTACTACATATAACTACATATTACTACACATTACTGCAGTAAAAGTACAAATCCTGCAGATATATCTCCCTTCAGTTTGAGACTGTGTTAGTACCTCGACAGTGGGATATGTTCTTGTACCTCGACAGTGGGATATGTTCTAGTACCTCGACGGTAGGGTATGTTCTAGTACCTCGACGGTAGGGTGTGTTCTAGTACCTCGACGGTAGGGCGTGTTCTAGTACCTTGACGGTAGGGTATGTTCTAGTACCTCGACGGTAGGGTATGTTCTAGTACCTCGACAGTAGGATATGTTCTAGTACCTTGACGGTACAGTATTTTCTAGTACCTCGACAGTGGGATATGTTCTAGTACCTCGACAGTGGGATATGTTCTAGTACCTCGACAGTGGGATATGTTCTAGTACCTCGACGGTAGGGTATGTTCTAGTACCTCGACGGTAGGGTATGTTCTAGTACCTCGACGGTAGGGTGTGTTCTAGTACCTCGACGGTAGGGTGTGTTCTAGTACCTTGACGGTAGGATATGTTCTAGTACCTCGACGGTAGGGTATGTTCTAGTACCTTGACGGTAGGGTATGTTCTAGTACCTTGACGGTAGGGTATGTTCTAGTACCTTTGACAGTAGGGTATGTTCTAGTACCTTGACGGTAGGGTATGTTCTAGTACCTTTGACAGTAGGGTATGTTCTAGTACCTCGACAGTAGGATATGTTCTAGTACCTCGACGGTAGGGTATGTTCTAGTACCTTGACGGTAGGATATGTTCTAGTACCTTGACGGTAGGATATGTTCTAGTACCTCGACAGTAGGGTATGTTCTAGTACCTCGACGGTAGGGTATGTTCTAGTACCTTGACGGTAGGGTATGTTCTAGTACCTTTGACAGTAGGGTATGTTCTAGTACCTTGACGGTAGGGTATGTTCTAGTACCTTTGACAGTAGGGTATGTTCTAGTACCTCGACAGTAGGGTATGTTCTAGTACCTCGACGGTAGGGTATGTTCTAGTACCTTGACGGTAGGGTATGTTCTAGTACCTTGACGGTAGGGTATGTTCTAGTACCTTGACGGTAGGGTATGTTCTAGTACCTTTGACAGTAGGGTATGTTCTAGTACCTTGACAGTAGGATATGTTCTAGTACCTTGACAGTAGGATATGTTCTAGTACCTTGACAGTAGGATATGTTCTAGTACCTTGACAGTAGGGTATGTTCTAGTACCTTGACAGTAGGATATGTTCTAGTACCTTGACAGTAGGATATGTTCTAGTACCTTGACAGTAGGATATGTTCTAGTACCTTGACAGTAGGATATGTTCTAGTACCTTGACAGTAGGATATGTTCTAGTACCTTGACAGTAGGATATGTTCTGCGGTTCTTCTCGCTCGAGGCCCCCGGCAGTCCTCCATGAGACGGACCCTCGCACTCATACCGGAACCTGAAGCCCCTCTGAGGGAAGAGTACAGAAAATGATTAATTTATTACATTATTATTATTACTTTATTTATGGGGTAATTATCAAAATAAAATGCATGAAGGGAAATCAAAGATAATAAATTACAAAATAAATAAACTATCAAATTAATCAGGAAAGAACTTCAAAGGTCCCATGTCGTGCTGTTCCGGTTCTGACCCGTCCCCTTGTGTTCTGAAGCTTCTGCATGTAAACGGTCTGCAGAGTCACAAACCCTCAAAGTGCACCCTGTAGGGAGTCAAACTCTAACACAGAGAAGACCTGTCTGTGCTGCCCCTGAACGCCTCGTTGGAGATCTCTCTGTTTCCATTGTTTTCTTCCGGGGCATATGGACGTCACTAAGTCCAAATGGACCAATCCGTGGAGCTCCGCACGTACACACACACAACACCACACACACACACACACACACACACACACACACACACACACACACACACACACACACCACACACCACACACACACACACACACACACACACACACACACACACACACACACACACACACACACACACACACACACACACACACACACACACACACACACACACACACACACACACACACACACACACACACACACACACACACACACACACACACACACACACACACACACACACACACACACACACACACACTCGGAGCTCAGGCTGAGTTCCTCACTGTCTCGCAGACCCCACGCAGCAACCAGGAAACGACACCAGTAATCCAGCTCACACTGTCCGCTCCTCGACCTCAAAGGGCGGAGCAGCGAGCCCCCCAACGTCCCCCAACACGGCACCCAGACCCCACGCAGCATTCTCATCTGTTTGTCATTACTGGTGTCATTTCCTGGTTGCTAACAAACGCCGTTGTAAAACATAATCACTGATGTTCCGCTGTAACGGTGGTGGACTCATCAGAACAGAGTGGGCGAGCTGACCAATCAGAGCACAGTGGGCTCATAGGGGGGGGGGCAGGAGCTCCAACAAGCCGTTAGGACAGAGAGTGAATACACAGACTATACAGAGATGCTGTATGAGAAACCAATGTGAGTTTGGAACATTGAACGATGTAGACCTCAACAATGGAACTTTGATCAGTAGAAATGGCCATGACATGGGACCTTTAAGATATTCATCAGCTGCACAGACACTTTGAATGCTGGAAATTAAAGGATGTGGTGCATCAAAAAATGCATTTTAAAAATAAATTAAAATAAATTAAATACATAATATTGTATTTATTTCAGTCTCACCTGTTTGGGCTCCTCGATGATCTGGATGTATGGCCCGTGAGCTGAAACACAATACACTTCATTTAAAGACACAAAGATACCGTTAACTCCCACTGTTTCACAGCTCAGAGGCTTTAAAGCAGGTGTTTCCCCTGTTGCTGCAAGGGCTTCTGGGTAATGTAGTTTTTTAAAACAATAGGAATTTTCTCACGTGAACAAATGAATAAGATGTTCCTGGAAAATAAAGGCTTGTGTTTTGGGGGAATCTCCACTGACTGATTGTGTGAGTGATGTCTGAATGTGACTGACTTCCCTTTAGTTGTGGTTTTAATCATATTTAGCCTGTTTCTAAGAATCAGGAGAAAAGTCTGAGTTTCTCTTTTACTTTGACAGAAAACCCAAATTATAAGTGAATTACTCATCAGATTATATTCTCCATTTCTCTTTCTGCTGTTGGCATTTTTCTACATTCACAATTAATTAATTAATTAAGCGTCAAATGGAAGAAAATTAATAATATATTGTTAATTATTCATCAATAAAATTAAGATTAAATATGTGTACCCTACATTCTCGTCTCCACACGATGGAAATATTGAACCAGAGTTTGAATTACTGAAATTACCTCTGATATAAAATAACAGATATAAATATTGTTAGTAATTAATTTGATTTATTTAAGTTTAATTCTTAGGACATTTTTTAGGTTAATCTTAAATTGTTGTTAAAGTTAAATATTATTATTTCTTAGGTTTCTTAAATTGTTGTTAAAGTTAAATATTTATTTTTTTTAGGTTAATCTTAAATTGTTGTAAAAGTTCAAAAAAATGATTTCCAGATCTAGAAATATTCCCTTCAGGCTCCACAAACTTTAACTTGTTAGGGAATCATTTGCCCTCGTGTCCTCCTTCACCCTCTGACGCAGATGCTCCAGCCTTGAGCAGCCGTTATCTCCCATAAGGAGGGGCTGCCCTAGCAAGTTGTTGTTGTTACCAGTTTGTGCGGGCAGCTCTCGGTCAGAGATAGTTATTGTTGTGGGTCACCTGGGACACATCCTTCTCAGGGTGTAGATGACCTCGAGCCATAAGAGACAACAACTGTGATTCAGTGTCCTCAGCTGTTTAGTCTAACTATTGAAGAATGTTGATTACCCTCAGCGAAACTAGTTAAAAGGTCCTACGAGAGGAAGGGCTCTTCAGAATTGATTTGGCATCTCAACCGCGTGGTCAGACCGTGGCCCGTGACATCAAAGCTCCAGCTCTCCTCGTGTCTCTCTGAATACTACTCTTGCTTCCTCTCTTATTTTATTGTGTATTATTTTAACGTATTAAGGTGTTACCGGTCTCTGGGATGTACGGCTCGGTCTTGATGTCGACTGGAGGAATGTAGTCGTACGGCATCAGATTCATCTGCAGCTGAAACACAAACAGATCAATAACAAACATATAAACTGGAACTAATGTCAAATGAAATCCCATAATAATAACAACCAATAAGTCGTATCTCACCTCGCTGTCGTACGAGTTGATGAACTGAGCTTCAGACATCCTGCAACACACAGTTAGGGGTACATATAAATGTGTCTTTGATTGTGTTTATATAGGTTTATACATGTGTTTATATATATTTGTTTTTGTATTCTGGATTGTGGGAAACGGTATTTCGATCTCTCCGTACACACAAACTGGAAGATTGACAATAAAGTTGACTTTGACTTTTTTATCGACACACATAGATGTAAATATATCTAAATATGTATATATTAGTCCAGGCTGGACTACTGCAATGCACTCCTCATCAGGGTCCCTATCAGAAGCATCCAGAACAGCGCTGCTAGGATCCTGTTGAGGGTGCGCAAATATGATCACATCACCCCCATCCTTAAATCTCTACACTGGCTCCCCGTGGAGCTGAGGATCCAATTCAAGGTCTCCTTCCTTCCAGTGCATCCATGGAACTGCCCCTCCCTACCCCCAGGACCAAGCTCCTCAGACCCCCCAGGACCAAGCTCCTCAGACCCCCCAGGACCAAGCTCCTCAGACCCCCCCCAGGACCAAGCTCCTCAGACCCCCCAGGACCAAGCTCCCTACCCCCAGGACCAAGCTCCCTACCCCAGGACCAAGCTCCTCAGACCCCCCAGGACCAAGCTCCTCAGACCCCCCAGGACCAAGCTCCTCAGACCCCCAGGACCAAGCTCCCTACCCCCAGGACCAAGCTCCCTACCCCCAGGACCAAGCTCCTCAGACCCCCAGGACCAAGCTCCCTACCCCCAGGACCAAGCTGCCTACCCCAGGACCAAGCTCCTCAGACCCCCCAGGACCAAGCTCCCTACCCCCAGGACCAAGCTCCTCAGACCCCCCAGGACCAACCTCCTCAAACCCCCCAGGACCAACCTCCTCAAACCCCCCAGGACCAACCTCCTCAAACCCCCCAGGACCAACCTCCTCAAACCCCCAGGACCAAGCTCCCTACCCCCAGGACCAAGCTCCTCAGACCCCCCAGGACCAACCTCCTCAAACCCCCCAGGACCAACCTCCTCAAACCCCCCAGGACCAACCTCCTCAACCCCCCAGGACCAAGCTCCGCACTGTGGGAGACCGGGCCTTCTGCTCGGCTGCTCCCAGTCTGTGGAAGGCTCTGACCACATGAGAGCTCCACAGACCGTGGAGGCTTTTACTCTGAAAGGGTTCGGACAGGAAACACCTCCTCTCTGTGTGACAGAAAAAGTCCCGACGAAATAAATCCAGTGAGTTTCACTTTCACAGAGGTCCTCGAACACAACGCTCTTCTTCCCCCCTCCCCCCCCACTCGCTCACTTCCTGGAAGCAGCCGAGGAAAACCCCCAAAACTCCAGAGCGGAGGGGGCGGGGCTTATGGTGATGATGTCATCGCAACAGCAGAAAGCCCCAGTGTAAACATGCAGTGACATTCACTCCGGGGTTTAGGGGTAGGACAGAAACACATACCAACACTGAAGTCTCACTCCTTTACAGCGCAATCAACAATCAACATAAAAAGGAATTAAATAGTGTAAGAGACATAATGGTGCAAGTCAAATGCAGCAAATATATACAAAATTAAACCAAATAAATACATATATTTTGATATAAAGATCTATTGATATATGTATTTGTATACTTTGCTATGTTTTCTTTTCTTATTCTGTTGTTTTAATATCTTTCATGTGTAATGACCGGTAATAAGGGGCGGAGCTAAAAGCACAGGATGCAGCTCTTTCAAAATAAAGTTGGCAGTATTTTTGGGGGAATATTTGCGCATAAGGGCGGCAAGCAACTAAATCCTGAAGAATACAAAAGGACTCTTTAAAGTAGAGACACTACATACTGATATACACCTGACATCAGCAGGAGAGGACTCTTTAAAGTAGAGACACTACATACTGATATACACCTGAACATCAGCAGGAGAGGACTCTTTAAAGTACAGACTCTGTATACTGATATACACCTGACATCAGCAGGAGAGGACTCTTTAAAGTAGAGACACTACATACTGATATACACCTGAACATCAGCAGGAGAGGACTCTTTAAAGTAGAGACACTACATACTGATATACACCTGAACATCAGCAGGAGAGGACTCTTTAAAGAAGAGACACTACATACTGATATACACCTGAACATCAGCAGGAGAGGACTCTTTAAAGTAGAGACACTACATACTGATATACACCTGACATCAGCAGGAGAGGACTCTTTAAAGTAGAGACACTACATACTGATATACACTCGAACATCAGCAGGAGAGGACTCTTTAAAGTAGAGACACTACATACTGATATACACCTGACATCAGCAGGAGAGGACTCTTTAAAGTAGAGACACTACATACTGATATACACCTGACATCAGCAGGAGAGGACTCTTTAAAGTAGAGACACTACATACTCATATACACCTGACATCAGCAGGAGAGGACTCTTTAAAGTAGAGACACTACATACTGATATACACCTGAACATCAGCAGGAGAGGACTCTTTAAAGTAGAGACACTACATACTGATATACACCTGAACATCAGCAGGAGAGGACTCTTTAAAGTAGAGACACTACATACTCATATACACCTGACATCAGCAGGAGAGGACTCTTTAAAGTAGAGACACTACATACTGATATACACCTGAACATCAGCAGGAGAGGACTCTTTAAAGTAGAGACACTACATACTGATATACACCTGAACATCAGCAGGAGAGGACTCTTTAAAGTAGAGACACTACATACTGATATACAACTGAACATCAGCAGGAGAGGACTCTTTAAAGTAGAGACACTACATACTGATATACACCTGATCATCAGCAGGAGAGGACTCTTTAAAGTAGAGACACTACATACTGATATACATCTGAACATCAGCAGGAGAGGACTCTTTAAAGTAGAGACACTACATACTGATATACACCTGAACATCAGCAGGAGAGGACTCTTTAAAGTAGAGACACTACATACTGATATCACCTGAACATCAGCAGGAGAGGACTCTTTAAAGTAGAGACACTACATACTGATATACACTGAACATCAGCAGGAGAGGACTTTTTAAAGTAGAGACACTACATACTGATACACACCTGAACATCAGCAGGAGAGGACTCTTTAAAGTAGAGACACTACATACTGATATACACCTGAACATCAGCAGGAGAGGACTCTTTAAAGTAGAGACACTACATACTGATATACACCTGAACATCAGCAGGAGAGGACTCTTTAAAGTAGAGACACTACATACTGATATACACCTGAACATCAGCAGGAGAGGACTCTTTAAAGTAGAGACACTACATACTGATATACACCTGAACATCAGCAGGATAGGACTCTTTAAAGTAGAGACACTACATACTGATATACACCTGAACATCAGCAGGAGAGGACTATTTAAAGTAGAGACACTACATACTGATATACACCTGAACATCAGGAGAGAACTCTTTAAAGTAGAGACACTACATACTGATATACACCTGAACATCAGCAGGAGAGGACTCTTTAAAGTAGAGACACTACATACTGATATACACCTGAACATCAGCAGGAGAGGACTCTTTAAAGTAGAGACACTACATACTGATATACACCTGAACATCAGCAGGAGAGGACTTTTTAAAGTAGAGACACCACATACTGATACACACCTGAACATCAGCAGGAGAGGACTCTTTAAAGTAGAGACACTACATACTGATATACACCTGAACATCAGCAGGAGAGGACTCTTTAAAGTAGAGACACTACATACTGATATACACCTGAACATCAGCAGGAGAGGACTCTTTAAAGTAGAGACACTACATACTGATATACACCTGAACATCAGCAGGAGAGGACTCTTTAAAGTAGAGACACTACATACTGATATACACTTGAACATCAGCAGGAGAGGACTTTTTAAAGTAGAAACACTACATACTGATATACACCTGACATCAGCAGGAGAGGACTCTTTAAAGTAGAGACACTACATACTGATACACACTTGAACATCAGCAGGAGAGGACTCTTTAAAGTAGAGACACTACATACTGATATACACCTGAACATCAGCAGGAGAGGACTCTTTAAAGTAGAGACACTACATACTGATATACACCTGAACATCAGCAGGAGAGGACTCTTTAAAGTAGAGACACTACATACTGATATACACTTGAACATCAGCAGGAGAGGACTCTTTAAAGTAGAAACACTACATACTGATATACACCTGACATCAGCAGGAGAGGACTCTTTAAAGTAGAGACACTACATACTGATATACACCTGAACATCAGCAGGAGAGAACTCTTTAAAGTAGAGAATAAATGCAAAGTTACCTGATAGCTCCCGCCATCTTCTTCTTCTTCTTCTTCTTCTTCTTCTTCTTCTTCTTCTTCTTCTTCTTCTCTTCTTCTTCAGGAGTAGTCAGATGCGATGGAGTCATAAAAACCTCAGCGGGTATTTCCACTTCCTCCTCCTCCTCTTCTTCTTCGTCGTCAGTTATTTTGGGACAATCCCTGGATCAACAGACAAACAACAAACACTTCAAGTAACTTTTCATTTCTTATCCCTTCATCGTCTCTTATTGTGAAATTACATTTTGTCTTCAAGCTGCCAGAAACATCTCTGCACACATACTTATTTATCTTTCTAAATATGACTTTGATATCCAATAAGCGAGGTCTATATGATCACCTATTCTCTGAAAACAAGGCATACACTCAGGGGCGTCGTAAGGGGTGCAAAGTTAGACGATGCTAAGGGCCCGGGACTGACAGGGGCCCAAACTATGTTAGAACATTAAGAAAAGAAATGTAAGTAACCAATGTGATATCTTTTCATGGGGCCCAAAATCCCTGGCAGCGCCCCTGCATACACTCAACAAATAGTCTCTTTAATAAATTCAAACTTAAAAAAGGAAGATTTAGTTTGTTTCTTAGTTATTTCTGACTGATTCATTTACTGGTTTTAAGAGAGAATAACAATAGAAACAACTCTTACCATGGAAAAAGGTGGTAAATTAAGTTCAAGTGAGTTTAAATTCAGCTTCAAATCCACTTAAATCTTATTTATTAGGTTGTTTTCCTCCTGCAGCCTCACAAACACATTTGAATGTCTATCTTCGCTCCTTATGTTCACATAGAAACATCCCAATGAGTTAAAGTACATTATAATGATCATTTGAAACCTGTCACATTCAACTGAAGCGTATTTGAAGGGTTTTTAGGATGAAATTGACTGTTTTTGCTGCAAAAAGTCACAGGTTTTACGTCACATTAGAGTAAAAAGATGCATAGGTGAATAAAGGGTTAATCCTGCAGCTTCACAAACACTAATATCAATTCCTCAGCTCTTTATATTCGTAATTAAGCTTATTACTGGATTAAAGACGTGTCACGTGTTCTGAATTGACCAATCAGAATCCAGTATTCAACTAAACCATGCAATAAGTTAAATTAACGTTACATATTTACTGTAATGGTGACAGTTAAAGGAAACTGAAGGGTTAGTTTGTCTTTGCGTGATGACGTCACTGTTCTGAGTTATAAGTTAATAAGAGTTAACGTGAAGCTTTTTAATGTAAAGTGAAGTTTAAAGAGGTTTCTACCTGTTTGTGTCTCCGCTGCAGATCCGACTGTCTGAAGACACTGGGGGAAAGCTGCTGAAACACACCTGCAGCTACTTCCGGTGCCAGCTTTTCAGAGTAAGACCTGTTTATTTCAACCGCTATAAGTTTTGTCTAATAAAGGTTGTTTTTGTTGTATTTACTTAATGGTTTTATTAATGGCTTTAGATGCTAGTTCAATGCTAGTTCAATGCTAGTTCAATCCTAGTTCAATAATGTTTTGAAAAAAATATACGTTCATATTAAATACTATATTTATAACAATAATTAAATAATGTAATGTTCTATAATCAAAAAATCCTATTTTAACCCTATTATGAATATGCTTTGTTATTATTATACGTGCTATTTTAGATATTTACAGAGGTCTTAAGTGTTTAATTTCAAAGTAATGTTCCTGTCCGCTGCAGCAGTTCTCCGTCAGTAAACACAGACTCTTATTCTGAGGGAAGCTCTCCTCACCGGAAGCAGCTCGGCGGTGTTGTCACGGTAACCAGCGGCCTGGCAGTCAGAGCGGAAAGCCCCGAGCTCGAGGGGAATTCCGGAGCCAAACAGCCCGCTGATTGGTGGAGGAGGCAGAAGGTAAGCCCCGCCCACCCCGAGTGCTTTTTTTATTACTTTTATATGTATTATTATTTAATTCTCTTTAGTGCAAAATGAAAAGAAAATAATACAAAATAAATCGTGGAATTATGTTAAATATTTTGCTTTAAGTTCAATATTTTATACACGTGTTAAAAAAATTATTAAAAACAGAAATGCAGAAATTATGCAACATTATTTAATGAGTAAAATGTGTAATTATCAGCAAATTATCTGTTAAATATAAATTAGTTTGAATAAATACCCAGACAATAACCCAATATCTGAGCCTGTGTGTTGATAAACTGAATGGTCAAATAATTAAATAACCTTTTAAAGTCCTATGTAAATATTTATGAGTATAAATGGATGAAATTTGAGGAACATTTTAATATAAATACAGAAAACAGTCACATTTTATCACAACATTTTTAATTGGTTAATAAAGATTGTGCCTCAAGACTTAAATTAAGTTTGATAAAGTATCTGATAATGTTGACTTAGATACGAGCTTATATTACTTTACGTGTTATTGGGCTATTTAAATAAAAACACTTGAACACCAGATTTATTTTTAACTTTATTTCCGCTGTAACATTTTAACAAAAAAGAAAATTCCCCTTTTTCACAGAAACAACAAATAAAGTTTGTTTACCTGAAAACATCCAGCATTTAAACCCCTGACATTATTCTGTAAGGCCTCAGGTGATCAAAGGTGAGACATCCGGTGTTTCTGCATAGTTCGTTACGAGATCAACTCTGAAAGTTTCAGGAACAAAGATTCTCTCTTTTTCTCCTGATCCATTTCTATAAAAACCTGTCTGAAAATGAGCTGATCAGATTTTGGCCACTTGATGATGTCATCACGATGTTTTGTCTTGAGTAACCATTAGCCAATCAGCAACCAAGGTAACCCCCCCCCCCCCTTATCACCTGAATCTCCTCCTAGAGCACCATTGAGTTCTTTGTAACCAAATGTCTCTCAGAGGGGCGTGGGAGGGGCTCCTTATTTTCATCTAAAGTAACAGACAGAGAATCAGCACTTTGGAAACAGGGCTGAAACAGAGGGGATTATGGGTAATGCTGCAATGATCTGTTTGGTGTTTCAGCCAATCAGAGACAGGCTCTGGATATATCTGAGACCTGTGATATATTGATGAAGAGGAGGATGATAGGGGACCTCTAATGTTCAGAGAGCCAGAAGATAGGTGTCATACTTCTCAGTTTAACTGCTCGGGGAACATGATCCGAAACTAAAAGTCAAAACAAGATTTTTGGTTTAAATGTAGAAAACAGCTGAAGATCATTGAGGTTTTATAAAGAGGGAACTTGTGTCTTCATTATGCAACACACACTGGAGGGTTCACGGCTACTCACCCTCTAACTGCAAATTCATCTTTTGTTTCAAATCTAAGAAATATGTTTTTGTGAAAAAAAAAATGTATTCTAAGATTTTACTTCCAAATCTCAACATTTCTCATTTCCAAAAACTTGGACAAAACTTGTCCCCCTCGTTAACCTGTCCCCCCCTCGTTAACCTGTCCCCTCGTTAACCTGTCCCCCCCTCGTTAACCTGTCCCCCTTTAAAATCTAAGAAATACAATTTTGTGAATTTTTTTATAAGATTTTTTAAACAAATCTCCCATTTTGTTTACAAGTTTAAAAAAATATGTTTTTGCAAATCTACATTTTTTTTGTATTCTAACATTTTGTTTACATGTCTCAACATTTGGTTTCTAATTCTAAAATGTTGTTGACAAATCAAAAACAACATTTTAAAATCTTAAATGTATTGGACTTTTAGATTGACGTGTTCTCTTGCATCATCACGAAGACACATTTCCACCCCAGAAAGCCATTGATCTCCCTTTGAGGGGAACGTTCCCACAGCTCCAGCGTCAGAGATCTGATGATGACATGTTTGATATTCTCTCTTTCAAACTGCAGAGAGTATGGCTTCTTCTTCCTTTAGTCACTTTGACTACATTAGTGAAGTGACTCAGTTATGATTTAAACTGTGATCCTCATTGTTAACATGACCCTTTCATAATCTCCACCAGGCATCCCATAATAAGTCCTGAGCAATGTGTAACCTGCATCTTTGATAACCGTATAAACCCTTAAACCCAGCGACGTGGACGCCTAAAAACCAGCTTTCAGTTCTTCAGACACAACAACCGCTTTGATCATGTTCCAAAGATTACACTCTAAACATGTTCCCAGCTCTCGTGTGTGTGTGTGTGTATGTCTGTGTGTGCATGCGTGCGTGCGTGCGTCTGTGTGTGTGTGCGTGCGTGCGTCTGTGTGTGTGTGCGTGCGTCTGTGTGTGTATGTGTGTGTGCCTGTGTGTGCATCTGTGTGTGCGTGCGTGCGTGCCTGTGTGCGTGCCTGGTGCGTGCGTGCGTGCGTGCCTGTGTGTGCCTGTGGGTGCGTGCGTGCGTGCCTGTGTGTGTGTGGGTGTGTGTGTCTGTGGGTGTGTGTGTGTGTGTCTCTAAGATGAGCTGAGTCCCGCCTGGTTGTACACCTGGAACCCCTTCTTGATGGCGTTCTCGTGTTATCACAGAGCCATTAAAGGGAACAACATAAAGTAATAACAGAGGCGGGGAAAGAGTCGTATTCAGAGAGAAACCCCCAAATCAAAGTCGTACATTTCTATACAAAAAAACTAGAACATCCGAGACAGAAACCGAATGTAATTTGTGGATTTTTTGTCGTTAACTTTTGACTTTTTTCCTGTACATTTATATAAAAAAATTTAAAAAAATGTTGAAAGATTTCTTTATTTTTTAATAAACACATTTCTTTCCACGGAGGTTAGTATTACTCCTGCGTCCACAGACCTCCTGCCCTGCGCCCACAGACCTCCTGCGTCCACAGACCTCCGGCCCTGCGCCCACAGACCTCCTGCGTCCACAGACCTCCGGCCCTGCGTCCACAGACCTCCGGCCCTGCGTCCACAGACCTCCTGCGCCCACAGACCTCCTGCGCCCACAGACCTCCTGCGTCCACAGACCTCCTGCGTCCACAGACCTCCGGCCCTGCGTCCACAGACCTCCTGCGTCCACAGACCTCCTGCGCCCACAGACCTCCGGCCCTGCGTCCACAGACCTCCGGCCCTGCGTCCACAGACCTCCGGCCCTGCGTCCACAGACCTCCGGCCCTGCGTCCACAGACCTCCGGCCCTGCGTCCACAGACCTCCGGCCCTGCGTCCACAGACCTCCTGCGTCCACAGACCTCCGGCCCTGCGCCCACAGACCTCCTGCGTCCACAGACCTCCTGCGTCCACAGACCTCCGGCCCTGCGTCACACGCAGAGGCTGAAGGCGAGGCTTTGATAGGTTTGGATCATCTCTCTTTATACTTTGGTCGAGATTTGCATAAGAAGAAGAATTAAAGCTGTGAAACCGAAGTTTGTGCAAAAAACTGTAAACGCTGAGAAATCCTGCAGACAGACAGGAAACAGACAGACAGGTAACAGACAGACAGGTAACAGACAGACAGGAAACAGACAGACAGGTAACAGACAGACAGGAAACAGACAGACAGGTAACAGACAGACAGGAAACAGACAGACAGGTAACAGACAGACAGGAAACAGACAGACAGGAAACAGACAGACAGGTAACAGACAGACAGGAACAGACAGACAGGTAACAGACAGACAGGTAACAGACAGACAGGTGACAGACAGACAGGAAACAGACAGACAGGTAACAGACAGACAGGAAACAGACAGACAGGTAACGACAGACAGACAGGTAACAGACAGACAGGTAACAGACAGACAGGAAACAGACAGACAGGTAACAGACAGACAGGAAACAGACAGACAGGAAACAGACAGACAGTAACAGACAGATGGGAGACAGACAGACAGGTGACAGACAGACAGGTGACAGACAGACAGGTGAGAGACAGACAGGTGACAGACAGACAGTTGGACTATCCAAAAAAGAAAATGATCCGAATATTTTGAGAAAGACTGTAGGAATAGTTTGTGAAAAAGAGTTCTAGAAAAGGAAATGTTTTTAGAAAATATCAGATATTCTGTGAAAAAAATCATAACAATTTCAGAAGAAAAGAAATTGGGTCGAACCCCGGAATGTTCCGTGAAATAAAATCACAACCCTTTTGAGGGGAAAAATACAAATTTCTGATAAAACCCGAAAGAATCTGACTTAAAAACGTAACAGACGTGTAACAGACAGAGGTGTGTGTATGTGTGTGTGTGTGTGTGTGTGTGTGTGTGTGTGGTGTGTGTGTGTGTGTGTGTGTGTGTGTGTGTCTCTAAGATAAGCTGAGGCCCGCCTGGTTGTACACCTGGAACACCTTCTCGATGGCGTTCACATACGCTGCCGTCCTCAGATCCAAACCCTTGTATGTGTTGGCCGTCCGCATGATTGCCTGCAGGAGAAGAGACAACAGAAGAAGAGTGAACAGGTGAGCTGATCTCTGCTGCCCTCTGGTGGACAAACACACCTTTACATGTCAGGTAGATAACACCTGTGAAATGTCTTGGTTTAAAGAGGCCGTATTCAAGGCTTTTATTGTCATTTGTTCACAGCTACAGTTTAGAGATATCAATGAACTCTCGGGCTCCTCCTAAAGGCTCCTCCTGAAGGCTCCTCCTGAAGGCTCCTCCTAAAGGCCTCCTGAAGCCTCCTCCTGAAGGCTCCTCCTAAAGGCCTCCTGAAGCCCTCCTGAAGGCTCCTCCTAAAGGCCTCCTGAAGGCTCCTCCTAAAGGCCTCCTGAAGGCTCCTCCTAAAGGCCTCCTGAAGGCTCCTCCTGAAGGCTCCTCCTAAAGGCTCCTCCTGAAGGCTCCTCCTGAAGGCTCCTCCTAAAGGCCTCCTGAAGGCTCCTCCTGAAGGCTCCTCCTAAAGGCCTCCTGAAGGCTCCTCCTAAAGGCCTCCTAAAGGCTCCTCCTAAAGGCTCCTCCTAAAGGCCTCTTAAGGCTCCTCCTAAAGGCTCCTCCTGAAGGCTCCTCCTAAAGGCCTCCTAAAGGCTCCTCCTAAAGGCCTCCTAAAGGCCTCCTAAAGGCTCCACCTAAAGGCTCCTCTTAAAGGCTCCACCTGAAGGCTCCTCCTAAAGGCTCCTCCTAAAGGCTCCACCTAAAGGCTCATCCTAAAGGCTCCTCCTAAAGGCTCCACCTGAAGGCTCCACCTGAATGCTCCACCTAAAGGCTCCTCCTAAAGGCTCCACCTAAAGGCTCCTCCTAAAGGCCTCCTAAAGCTCCACCTAAAGGCTCCTCCTAAAGGCTCCACCTGAAGCTCCTCCTAAAGGCTCCACCTAAAGGCTCCTCCTGAAGGCTCCTCCTAAAGGCTCCACCTAAAGGCTCCACCTAAAGGCTCCTCCTAAAGGCTCCACCTAAAGGCTCCTCCTAAAGGCTCCTCCTAAAGGCCTCCTAAAGGCTCCACCTAAAGGCTCCTCCTAAAGGCTCCACCTGAAGGTTCCACCTAAAGGCTCCTCCTAAAGGCTCCACCTAAAGGCTCCTCCTAAAGGCTCCTCCTAAAGGCTCCTCCGACAATAAAACACATCGAATAGTCGACTCTAAGTAAATACAGATAGAATAGAGGTAACAAGAAGAGTCTTTATACAAGTCATTGGAATATGAGATATTAGATACATCATTAGCAACTTGCAAACAGATGAATGTTAGGGATGTTCTTTACAGAGTTCAGGTGTTTAACAGAGTGTGTGTGTGTGTGAGTGTGTGTGTGAGTGAGTGAGTGTGTGTGTGTGTGAGTGTGTGTGTGTGTGAGTGAGTGAGTGAGTGAGTGTGTGTGTGTGTGAGTGTGTGAGTGAGTGAGTGAGTGAGTGTGATGAGTGAGTGTGTGTGTGTGTGAGTGTGTGTGTGTGTGTGTTACCCTGGCAGAGCGCTCCATGGTGTAGGCGAGTCCTGAGTGAACGATGTCTTTCTCCGACGCTCCCTGCAACAACACAAACATCAACACAGAGAATCCACCTCGAAGTGTTTCACATTTCTTTCTCAAAATGTTATTTTTTCCTCCAATTAATTATTTTCTCTAAATACATTTTTATATTTTAAAGGTCCCATGTCATGGCCATTTCTACTGATCATAGTTCCATTGTTGAGGTCTACCAGAATAGATTGACATTGTTCAATGTTCCAAACTCACATAGGTTTCTCACAGCCTCTCTGTATAGTCTGTGTATTCACTCTCTGTCCTACACGCCTTGTTGGAGCTCCTGCCCCCCCCTCCCTGTGAGCCCAGTGGCCGTCTGCGAGACTGTCTCGCTTTCTCGCCGACCCCACACCAGTGAGCAAACTCACAGTGTCCCGCTCCTCGCAGCAGCGAGCCTCGCAACGTCCCGCCGAGTGTGTGTGTGTGAGGAAGTCCGCGGATTGGTCCAAACGTAACGGCTCCACGGACGTAACGTTACGTCACTCTACCCGAAATACGTTACTATACCCAAGAAGTAAACAATGGAAAAAGAGAGATCTCCAACGAGGCGTTCTGGGGCAGCATAGACAGGTCTTCTCTGTGTTAAGAGTTTTACTCCCTACAGCAGTGGTTCCCAACCTGGGGGGCACGCCCCCCTTGGGGGGGCGCCAAAGATCGCAGGGGGGCGCCAGGCCTCAGATGATTTGAGGCCTAATATCATATTTAGACTTTAAAAAAAAAAAAATGTACATATAATTTTTTTTTTTTACATATAATTGTAACGCAATACATGATTGTCGCTAAAAGCCTTGTCTCTACATTACAATAAAATATAGAAATTAATTGATTAATTAATTTTAATAAAAATTCTACAAATGAATCTGATACTCCTCCGATTCGCGCCAACATTGACGTTACTGTGTCAGCTTCCGTAGTAGTAACAGTTTGCTGTGCTTGCTAGCTAGCGACCAACTTCATAAGGTGAATATTTTGTCTAAAAATGTCTGAAAAACGTAAAGGAGATGACAGCTCATCTGCAATCAAAAAGAAAATGAGGACCTACCTAGAGAGCTATCTTAACTTAGGTTTCATGGAGGGAACGGACAAAACCCGCCCAGAGTGTGTGATATGCAGAGAGAAGCTAGCCAACGAGCATGAAACCCTGCAAAATGAAGAGACACCAACAGACCATGCACCCAGAAACGGTCGGGCGTGATCGGGACTTTTTCATAAAGAAACAACAGCTTGCAAAGGCAAACAAGCCAATGGATATCAGAACAGCGTTTGTTAGGGCTGGCAGCGATGTACAGAAGGCCACCGAGGCCTCTTTTGAATGTGCACTTTTAATAGCAAAGGCAAAGAAACCGCACAACATTGGCGAGCAGCTCATTAAGCCAGCTTGCATTAAAATGGTTGAGAAACTGTGCGGCCCGCAGGTGGCGGAGAAGCTAAAAACTGTACCACTGTCAAACAATACGGTGAAAGACAGAATTGACAAGATGGCAAGTAACTGCGAGCTGCAGCTGCTCGAAAAGCTTGGAAAGGGGCCATTTGCCATACAACTTGATGAAACTACAACTGTAGCAGACGAGGCTGTGCTCATCGTTTATGTGCAATATATCGATGGGGAAGATTTGAAGCAGGACATTCTTATGTCAGTCAACCTTACCACTACCACCCGGGGTGAGGACATTTTTACTGCAGTGGATTCTTACCTCTCATCCCACAATCTTTCCTATGAGAATTTAGTTGCATGTTGTACAGACGGAGCTGCCTCAATGATGGGGAAAAACAAGGGATTTAACAGTCGCTTGAAAGAAAAGGCCCCACACTGCACAATATTTCACTGTGATACATCGCCAGGCGCTGGCCAGCAAGAACCTGTCAGAAGACCTCAGCGAAACACTCTCAACTGTTGTTAAAATAGTCAATTTCATCAAAGGTCGCCCCACCAACAAGCGTCTATTCGCAGACTTGTGCGAGGATGAAGCGCACCAAACCCTCCTCCTGCACACCGAGGTGCGCTGGCTCTCACGCGGCCGAGTGCTGGCACGCTTTGTAGAACTGAAAGAAAAAATAGAAGAGTTTCTACAAACTCGTAACCGCGCACTGTCAGAGCAAGTGACTGAGTCATTCTGGATTAAAACAGCATACCTGGCCGACATCTTCAGTCTCTACAATGAAACGAACAAGCGTCTGCAAGGCGTGGAGTCCAACATAATCCAATGTAAAGAGGCGCTCGATGCATTTGTGCGCAAACTGGAGTACAGGGTCGGGAAAATGGAGAGGGGGGAGCTGCAACAGTTTCCACTACTGCTGAAACAATCCCGAAACAATCCTGAAACTGTGCCTGTGTCTGTACGTCGCGAGTTCATCCGCCATATGAACGCACTGCAAAAGGAAATGAAATCACGGTTCGCTGACATAGACGAGTACGTCTCCAAGGAATTGTGGGTTTTAGATCCCTTTATTGCCAAAGTTGAGGATGTGGAATACCTGGATTGCGAAGATGAGCTCACCGACATCCAAGCTGACTCCTGTCAAAGAAATACTTCCAGGAAAAAGGATTTAAAAGTTTTGGATTGTCAAAGGACCAAGCCTCGCTCCAAAGCTCACACTGCATGCCACCACCAGGATTATACTCCCATTCAGTACGACATATCTCTCAGAAACAGCCTTCAGCGCACTTGTTGCCATCAAAACAAAAGCACGCAACACACTGGACGTTCACAACGACTTTAGACTGGCTGTCACTCACATTACACCGGACATTCCATCCCTGGCTGCGGGCATGCAAGCCCAAGGTTCACATTAATGAACCACTTGAACCTCGTCTTCTCTCTGCTACCTGTTCCATGGCAGACAAGCATTTGATTTAACTGCTTAATATGCCAGTTTTTTTTTTTTGTTTTATACAGGCCTATGCCACCATATTACCATTTTTTTATTAGGCATAGTCTATTATTTTGAAGTGTCCTGTTCTTCGAAATTTGAAATAAATATGATGCATACAATTGCAAGTTAGCTAATAAAGGCATAAAAAGACAGAAATGTATCATTTTTTCTTTAATAGAAATGTTTCTTCTGCGCGTAAGGTGTCGGTTTCAGTTGGATTATTTGTCACAGTTGCTCCGATCAGATCGGTATCCTCCATTTTGTAGATTATTTACGACTTTTGAATCCACATAAACACATCGGCAAAATCCGGCTTACTTTGAGCATGTGTTTTAAACAGTTTAATCTCTTTGCGAATTGTTTCCACTTGCGCCGTCCTTTAATTTATTCATACAGCGGGCATCCAAATTAATTAAATCAAATTCCAACAGGAGTCATTTGGGGGGGCTCTGGGTGAAAAAGGTTGGGAACCCCTGCCCTACAGGGTGCACTTTGAGGGTTAGTGACTCTGCAGACCGTTCACATGCAGAAGCTTCAGAACACAAGGGGCGGGTCAGAACCAGAACAGCACGACACGGGACCTTTGAATAAAAAACATTTCTTAACATTTTTTCTCCAATTTTAGTTTTTTGTTCGCTAAATCTTTTTGGGGTTTTATTACAAAATGTTATTTTTAACCACACTTTTTTTTTTAAATTCTATTTCAGAAAACTTTGAGGGTTTTTCAAAAATGTTTTTTTAGTTTTCTTTCAAAATAGTCAGATTATTTTCTCAGGTGAGCAGGTGGACAGGTGAGCAGGTGGACAGGTGAGCAGGTGAGCAGGTGGACAGGTGAGCAGGTGGACAGGTGAGCAGGTGGACAGGTGGACAGGTGAGCAGGTGGACAGGTGAACAGGTGGACAGGTGAACAGGTGAGCAGGTGGACAGGTGAACAGGTGAGCAGGTGAGCAGGTGAGCAGGTGGACAGGTGAGCAGGTGGACAGGTGAGCAGGTGGACAGGTGGACAGGTGAGCAGGTGGACAGGTGAACAGGTGGACAGGTGAACAGGTGAACAGGTGAGCAGGTGAGCAGGTGAGCAGGTGGACAGGTGAGCAGGTGGACAGGTGAACAGGTGGACAGGTGAACAGGTGAGCAGGTGAACAGGTGAGCAGGTGGACAGGTGAGCAGGTGAACAGGTGAACTGGTGGACAGGTGAGCAGGTGAACAGGAGAGCAGGTGGACAGGTGAACAGGTGAACAGGTGGACAGGTGAACAGGTGAGCAGGTGGACAGGTGAGCAGGTGGACAGGTGAGCAGGTGGACAGGTGAACAGGTGGACAGGTGAGCAGGTGAACAGGTGAGCAGGTGGACAGGTGAACAGGTGGACAGGTGAACAGGTGGACAGGTGAACAGGTGGACAGGTGAGCAGGTGAACAGGTGAGCAGGTGGACAGTGCAGGTGAGCAGGTGAACAGGTGAGCAGGTGAGCAGGTGAGCAGGTGAACAGGTGAGCAGGTGGACAGGTGAGCAGGTGAGCAGGTGAACAGGTGAGCAGGTGGACAGTTGAACAGGTGGACAGTGAACAGGTGGACAGGTGAACAGGTGACAGGTGAACAGGTGAGCAGGTGGACTCTGAACTCTGCAGTTTGTACTCACAGCGACGCGGGCCTGGAACTCTGAAGTGGGAACGATGGGAATCGCACCGCCGTGTTTCCCAAACTTCCTCTCAAGACTCTCCTGCACCGACACTGTGAGGGGGGGGGACAGGTTAACGAGGAGGACAGGTTAACGAGGGGGACAGGTTAACGAGGGGGACACAGGTTAACGAGGGGGACACAGGTTAACGAGGGGGGGGACAGGTTAATGAGGGGGACAGGTTAACGAGGGGGGACAGGTTAATGAGGGGGACAGGTTAACGAGGGGGACAGGTTAATGAGGGGGAAGTTAACGAGGTAATAACTGCAACAGGAAGTACAGATTCTCAGGTACTCACTCAGCAGGTGGTAGTTTGAATCCCGCTCGTATTTGAAGGTGAGTCGTCCGTAACTGACGTGGTTCAGATTCTTCAACCATTCAAAGTACGACACCGTCACTCCACCTGCATTCAGGTACATGTCCTGAGGGGGGAGGAGACAAGGAGAGGAGACGAGGAGACAAGGAGGGGAGGAGACAAGGAGAGAGATAAGGAGAGGAGACAAGGAGATGAGAGGATACAGGAAAAAAGGAACAAGGAGAGTGGGGAAGAATAAAATATGAACGTTATTAACACCTGATCCTCTGAAGTTCAAAACAGAATAAAGTTAGGAAGTCAAATCATTTCAAATAATTAAATTAATTCAAAAGAGAATATGAATAATAAAATAAACTAATCTAAATAAAGTATGATCCTAGTGATGTTTCCTCACCGGGATCACCAGCACGTTTCTCTCCAGGAAGATGCGGTCGGCCTCGGGCGTCGTCGGCCCGTTGGCTCCTTCAGCGATGATCTGCAGCAGAAACTCAGTCACTGATGCATCATGGGAAATGTAGTCAGTGTGGTTACCTCAGATACATCTCAGGGTACATCAGATACCCAGAAACAGGCTCAAACCATGGGAGATTACTAGACAATGTGTGTGTGTGTGTGTGTGTGTGTGTGTGTGTGTGTCTCTGCGTGTGTGTGTTTGTCTCTGTGTGTGTGTGTGTGTGTGTGTGTGTGTGTGTGTGTGTGTGTGTGTCTGTGACCTTGGCTTTGATCTTGTGAGCGTTGCTCTTGGTCAGCTGCTTCTCGCTGGCTGCAGGGATCAGGATGTCGCAGTCGGCCTCCAGGATGTTTCCCTCGTAGGGAGTAGAGTTCGGGAAACCTACGATCGTCCCGTTGGCCTGGAGACGCACGAAAAGAAAAAAAAGTAAAAAATACTCATATGGTAAAGTACAAAATTATATTTATATTGGACGACAAAAAGAAGCTCTAGAAAGACGCATAACATTCATTTTGGAAACCAATTGTACACATTTAACATCAGAAATAACATGTTTGGAGTAAACATTTGGACAGTAAAAGACTCAGTTATCTCCAGTCCTGACCAGTTTGTAGTCCTCCAGCTCTTTGGGGTCGAGGCCTTTGGGGTTCCAGATGCTTCCGTCCATCTCTGCGATTCCAACGCACTTCGCCCCGAAACGGTGAAGATAACGCATCGTGTGCAGACCCAC
>JAAKFY010000019.1:1137842-1177842 GCA_011823955.1 Dissostichus mawsoni | reverse complement strand
TAATCCCTCCACCTGGTCCTGGGTAGAGATATAGTCCCTCCACCGGGTCCTAGGTAGAGATATAATCCCTCCACCTGGTCCTAGGTAGAGATATAATCCCTCCACCTGGTCCTAGGTAGAGATATAGTCCCTCCACCTGGTCCTGGGTAGAGATATAGTCCCTCCACCTGGTCCTAGGTAGAGATATAGTCCCTCCACCTGGTCCTGGTAGAGATATAATCCCTCCACCTGGTCCTGGGTAGAGATATAATCCCTCCACCTGGTCCTAGGTAGAGATATAGTCCCTCCACCTGGTCCTAGGTAGAGATATAATCCCTCCACCTGGTCCTAGGTAGAGATATAGTCCCTCCACCTGGTCCTAGGTAGAGATATAATCCCTCCACCTGGTCCTAGGTAGAGATATAATCCCTCCACCTGGTCCTAGGTAGAGATATAATCCCTCCACCTGGTCCTAGGTAGAGATATAATCCCTCCACCTGGTCCTAGGTAGAGATATAGTCCCTCCACCTGGTCCTGGGTAGAGATATAATCCCTCCACCTGGTCCTGGGTAGATATAATCCCTCCACCTGGTCCTAGGTAGAGATATAATCCCTCCACCTGGTCCTAGGTAGAGATATAGTCCCTCCGCCTGGTCCTAGGTAGAGATATAATCCCTCCACCTGGTCCTGGGTAGAGATATAATCCCTCCACTGGTCCTGGGTAGAGATATAATCCCTCCACCTGGTCCTGGGTAGAGATATAATCCCTCCACCTGGTCCTGGGTAGAGATATAATCCCTCCACCTTGTCCGGGTAGAGATATAATCCCTCCACCTGGTCCTAGGTCTACCCCTCGGTCTCCTCCAGCTGGACGTGCCTGGAACACCTCCCTAGGGAGGCGCCCAGGTGGCATCCTTACTAGGTGCCCGAACCACCTCAACTGGCTCCTTTCGACGCGAAGGAGGAGCGGTTCTACTCTGAGTCCCTCCCTGATGACTGAACTTCTCACCTTATCCCTCAGGGAGACGCCAGCCACCCTGTGGAGAAAACCCATCTCGGCCGCTTGTATCCGCGATCTCGTTCTTTCGGTCATGCATTATTATATTTATTTAAAATAAACTCACGGAGTAATTCTTCGGGTTGATCTTCACTCCGGCCTTCGCTCCACCGAACGGCACATCTGGAATAAATCACTTATTTGTTAATCAACAAAACAAACATTATGATCCAAAATATAGTTTATACTTAAATTATTAGATTTATTTTATAGTTTTTATCTCATATAAAACACATTTTCTTCTTTCCTGATAGTTTTCAGAATTCAGATTTTTAAAAATGTATGAAAAAATCTCTCTTTTAAATTTATTCATTCTGATGATTTGTTTTTCTGAAAATCTCCAAAAAAACTAAAATCTCTGAAACTATGACTTTTAGATTATTTTATATTTGTTGTATATGTACACCGTGTGCGTGTGCGTGTGTGTGTGTGTGCGCGCGCGTGTGCGTGTGTGTGCTTGTGTGTGCATGTGTGTATGTGTGTGTGGTGAGTGTGTGTGTGCGTGTGTGTGCCTGTGTGTGTGTGCATGTGTGTATGTGTGTTTGGTGAGTGTGCGTGTGTGTGTGTGTGTGTGTTTGGTGAGTGTGTGTGTGTGCGTGTGTATGTGTGTTTGGTGAGTGTGTGTGTGTGTGTGTGCATGTGTGTTTGTTGAGTGTGCGTGTGTGTGCGGCATGGACGCGGGAAGGGGGGCTGCTGAGGGGGTTGCAGAGGGGGTTGCAGCAACCCCCTCTGCAGCCCCCTATGTTGGCGGAGAGTTGTAACTGCAACGCCAAAAAGTTCACTAAACAAATCAATACAAACGTCTGATTTTGAGTTTGCATGTTATCATGTTATCATGTTAGCATGTTATCATGTTAGCATGTTAGCATGTTATCATGTTAGCATGTTAGCATGTTATCATGTTATCATGTTAGCATGTTATCATGTTAGCATGTTAGCATGTTAGCATGTTAGCATGTTAGCATGTTAGTGTAAGCAGTCTATAAAAAGCTTCACTATATAAGAGAAAGTGATAATGCGGTGTGCTTCTTCTGTTGCTCTGCTATAGAAAAGAAGCTCGTCAGTGCAGACAAGATCAGGGATGGGAGTTTTGTGAAAGCAGGGTTTAAGAACTGGCGAAAGGCAGAGGAAACATTCAGGGAGCACGAGAAGTCCCATCAACACACCGGCCGTCAACAAACTGGCAGCATTCAAACGAACACCGATGAATACGCTGCTCTCACAAGCTGTTGCTAAAGACCAAATGACTGCATTTAATATGACGTCATTATACAGGGCCGCCCCTACACGCAGATCACGCAGACTGCGAGGGGCCTCCTTTTGCGGAGGGAGCCTCCTCTGAAGCGCAAACGCGGCGCACCTACAGTGTAAGCGCCACAGTTTCGCCGCTGCGAGGCTCCACTAGCATCCCCCCCCCCCCCCGCACCCCGAACTCTGACTGACTTCCCGCGTCCCTGGCGTGCGGCGTATGCGTGTGGGTGTGAGTGTGTGTGTGGTGTGTGAGTGTGTGAGTGTGTGTGTGTGTGTGTGTCTGTTGTGTGTGTGTGTGTCTGTGTGTGTGTGTGTGTGTATGCGTGTGGGTGTGTGTGAGTGTGTGAGTGTGTGTGTGTGTGTGTGTCTGTGTGTGTCTGTGCGTGTGTGTCTGTGTGGTGCGTGGGTGTGTGCATGTGTGTCTGTGTGTGTGTGTGTGTGTGTCTGGTGTGTGTCTGTGTGTGTGTCTGTGTGTGCGTGTGTGTCTGTGTGTGTGCGTGGGTGTGTGCATGTGTGTCTGTGTGAGTGTGTGTCTGTGTGTGTGCATGTGTGTGTGAGTGTGTGAGTGTGTGTGTGGTGTGTGTGTGTGTGTGTGTGTGTGTGTGTGTGTGTGTGGTGTGCATGTTTGAGTGTGGTGTGCGTGTGCATGTGTGTCTGTGTGAGTGGTGTGTGTGTGTGTCTGTGTGTGTCTGTGTGTGTGTGTGTGTGTGTGTGTGTGTGGTGTGTGTGTGTGTGTGTGTGTGTTTCTCTCACCAACAACAGCACACTTGTAGGTCATCAGCGAGGCCAGAGCTTTCACCTCGTCCACAGAAACATCCATACTGTACCGGATCCCTGAAACACAGAAAACACACATCTGTAGAAAACTAAAAACAAACAAATATTGTATATATATATATATATATATATATATAGATCCCTGTTCCTCTTCCTGTACTGAGTTATATAATATATATATATATATATATATATATATATTATATAACTCAGTACAGGAAGAGGAACAGGGATCTATCTATCTATATATATATATATATATATATATATATATATATATATATATATATATATATATATAGGTGCGTAATGGTCGGCATAGGAACCTTTATGAACATTAAAGCATGGAGACATGTCCCAGTGGAGACACCTCTTGATGAATTCTTGATTTGATCTCTGAGACTTTGTCTGCAGGGTTAATGATGATGAGTGTGTGTTACTGTGAGCAGTGGGAGGAGTGCGTGATGGAGTAAAGAGTGAGGCGTTGGCAGGAGAGAGAGTGAGTCAGCGAGGGTGCGGCGCCTCACATGAAACCAGACTGGTTTAAAGGAGCAGGACAAAGAGTTGGATTTGCCTTCAGTAAAAACAGCCGCACCCTGTCCTCGACTGAAGCAGATCTGCAGGAACATCCCTTTCTGGGGTTGGTCTGCGTTCCAGAGGAAAACTACAGCTAGCTACTCAAAGGATGAAGCTGCAAGTGAGCAGCAGATAGATTACTGCAGGGGCTTTTTATTTCTACATGCATATCATATAATGGTTTATCTTAACATGACACACTGCTCCTCGGGTCCTCCTAGGGTCCTCCTAGCAGTAGCGGCTGGTCAATGCAGGGCGCTGGGGCGCCGCCCCCTCTCATAATATCTCGAGAAGTATACTTAAACATGATAAACACAAATTATTATATTTTAAATATTATTAAATAAACGTGTTTCCTTGTACGATGCGCCAGCATGGTAGTCTGCATTCCGTCAAAAATGGTTGCGCATTTCGGGTATTTTTGTGTGAATACATACTTCCTGGTTGAGGGACGCCGGCCAAATGAGAGTGAATGGAAGTCGTTAAACTTTTGGTAAGCAGGTGACCAAAAGCTGCTCGCTGATTGGCGGCTTCAGATTCTCCCACGGGACGCAGCTCTCTGCGCCCCGGACCCTCCCACTTTTATTGGCAGCGAATCGGTATTGTTTTCATGATCTTTGACCTGATGTGATTGGACCATGACGCTGTCTTTTATGTTCACACCCCTCATTAGTTTTCTGGATGAAATTGTTGTCATGGCGACTTCCAGTGCGGCCGCAGAAAATTCAGTTTTTTCTTTACAAAAACACCCTTTCACAAGGCGTCCACTGGAAGAAAAAAAGAATAAAGGAGCTTGGACCGGACCGACCCGATTTAAAAATTAATCAGCAGGCAAGTGATCGAGGACGAGCTTACAACCGGGGCTTTACCCGCTCTTGCTACGATAAACGGAGCTGGTTAGCTGGATGTGCTGTTAGCAATGCCTTCTATTGCTTTAAAGTAGCCGCGGTCATCTAGACAGTATGAGGCTAAACTTTTTGGGCAGGTTTAGCATTGCTGAACATCTAGATGAAGGCTACAGGATCGGCGTTAGGAAGCACAACCAAGAGGTGAGAAAAAACCGACACGTCCTGTCCCGAATAATAGACTGTGTGAAATGTTGTGGATCATTTGAGTTGGCTTTGCGTGGCCATGATGAGAGTGAAGGCTCCGATAATCCCGGGATATTCCGTGGCTTGGTGGATTTTGTTGCCTCCCTTGATGGAGTGTTGAAAGAGCACCTTGAGAACGCGACTGTATTTAAGGGAACTTCAAAAACCGTGCAGAACGACCTACTGGACTGTATGTTGTCTGTTGTTAGGGAACACATCATCAAAGAAGCCCAGAGCAGTGATTTTTTATCAATCCAGGCAGATGAGACAATGGATATTGCCACACAGTGCCAACTTGTTCTTGTGCTGCGCTACATTGATGATAAACACAACGTGCAGGAAAGATTTTGTGAGTTCATCCCTTTGCAGTCAGCTACAGCTGAGTCCATGCTACAGCATTACAAGAGCGTCTTTCTGCCATCCTTCCTGAGGATCAGAAAAGCAAGCTCATCTGCCAGGCGTATGATGGAGCCAGCGTGATGAGGGGTGCCACTGCAGGTGTTCAGAGGAAGAGACAAGATGTGTATGATGACCCAGGAGAGGTTGAATGCATTGGCCATGCTGTCAATGGAAAGAGTCTGGTGACAGAGATGACTGACTTTAATCAGAAAGTCATTGAGACATTTGCAGGCCAGAAGGAAAGGAGGGCAAAATTCATATTCAAGTAGTGCTATTGTCCATGAATCACGTTTCAATGTTTTTTTTTGCGCCCCCCCCAACATTTTTATCACCAGCCGTCACTGCCTCCTAGGGTCCTCCTCGGGTCCTCCTAGGGTCCTCCTAGGGTCCTCCTAGGGTCCCCGGAAGAACCACGGCTGCTTTTCAAAAACAATATGTCATTATCCGTTTAGAGTTCAGTGTTTCCCCGAGGGAGGAGTCATAGCCGGGGCCCAGCAGATGCTTCAGTGTTCCCGTATGTCTCTATGTGTCTGCCAGCGGCTCTTGAGGCTCTAGTCTAGAACACACAGCGGCAATGTCTCAAGATTTAGCAAAATACACCTTTATTGAACAAACAGTAACACAAATACTGCGCCGCTCTCTGTGTATCGGGGGAACCCTGGAGGTTCCTGAACATCGTCTTTTGGAGTGAGAACAAAAGACATCATGTTTGCATGTAAACAGATCTCTTCCTGCTTCTCTTTGACCTCATTTCAATCTTCCTCTCTGAGACACACCTCGTTCACATCCTGACCCAGAGCTGGAGAACAGGTTCCTCACCTGATCACACTGAACCATACACAGGTTCCACACCTGATCACCACTCAGAACCATACACAGGTTCCTCACCTGATCACACTCAGAACCAAACACAGGTTCCTCACCTGATCACACTCAGAACCAAACACAGGTTCCTCACCTGATCACACTCAGAACCAAACACAGGTTCCTCACCTGATCACACTCAGAACCAAACACAGGTTCCTCACCTGATCACACTCAGAACCAAACACAGGTTCCTCACCTGATCACACTCAGAACCAAACACAGGTTCCTCACCTGATCACACTCAGAACCAAACACAGGTTCCTCACCTGATCACACACTCAGAACCATACACAGGTTCCTCACCTGATCACACTCAGAACCAAACACAGGTTCCTCACCTGATCACACTCAGAACCAAACACAGGTTCCTCACCTGATCACACTCAGAACCAAACACAGGTTCCTCACCTGATCACACTCAGAACCATACACAGGTTCCTCACCTGATCACACTCAGAACCAAACACAGGTTCCTCACCTGATCACACTCAGAACCATACACAGGTTCCTCACCTGATCACACATCAGAACCAAACACAGGTTCCTCACCTGATCACACACTCAGAACCATACACAGGTTCCTCACCTGATCACACTCAGAACCATACACAGGTTCCTCACCTGATCACACTCAGAACCATACACAGGTTCCTCACCTGATCACACTCAGAACCAAACACAGGTTCCTCACCTGATCACACTCAGAACCAAACACAGGTTCCTCACCTGATCACACTCAGAACCATACACAGGTTCCTCACCTGATCACACTCAGAACCATACACAGGTTCCTCACCTGATCACACTCAGAACCAAACACAGGTTCCTCACCTGATCACACTCAGAACCAAACACAGGTTCCTCACCTGATCACACTCAGAACCAAACACAGGTTCCTCACCTGATCACACTCAGAACCAAACACAGGTTCCTCACCTGATCACACTCAGAACCATACACAGGTTCCTCACCTGATCACACTCAGAACCATACACAGGTTCCTCACCTGATCACACTCAGAACCATACACAGGTTCCTCACCTGATCACACTCAGAACCAAACACAGGTTCCTCACCTGATCACACTCAGAACCAAACACAGGTTCCTCACCTGATCACACTCAGAACCATACACAGGTTCCTCACCTGATCACACTCAGAACCATACACAGGTTCCTCACCTGATCACACTCAGAACCATACACAGGTTCCTCACCTGATCACACTCAGAACCAAACACAGGTTCCTCACCTGATCACACTGAACCATACACAGGTTCCTCACCTGATCACACTCAGAACCATACACAGGTTCCTCACCTGATCACACTCAGAACCAAACACAGGTTCCTCACCTGATCACACTCAGAACCAAACACAGGTTCCTCACCTGATCACACTCAGAACCAAACACAGGTTCCTCACCTGATCACACTCAGAACCAAACACAGGTTCCTCACCTGATCACACTCAGAACCAAACACAGGTTCCTCACCTGATCACACACTCAGAACCAAACACAGGTTCCTCACCTGATCCACTCAGAACCAAACACAGGTTCCTCACCTGATCACACACTCAGAACCATACACAGGTTCCTCACCTGAGATCACACACTCAGAACCATACACAGGTTCCTCACCTGAGATCACACACTCAGAACCAAACACAGGTTCCTCACCTGATCACACTCAGAACCATACACAAGTTCCTCACCTGATCACACGCTCAGAACCATACACAGGTTCCTCACCTGATCACACACTCAGAACCAAACACAGGTTCCTCACCTGATCACACTCAGAACCATACACAGGTTCCTCACCTGATCACACTCAGAACCATACACAGGTTCCTCACCTGATCACACACTAAGAACCATACACAGGTTCCTCACCTGATCACACTCAGAACCATACACAGGTTCCTCACCTGATCACACTCAGAACCATACACAGGTTCCTCACCTGATCACACACTCAGAACCAAACACAGGTTCCTCACCTGATCACACACTCAGAACCATACACAGGTTCCTCACCTGAGATCACACGCTCAGAACCATACACAGGTTCCTCACCTGATCTACACTCAGAACCAAACACAGGTTCCTCACCTGATCACACACTCAGAACCAAACACAGGTTCCTCACCTGATCACACACTCAGAACAAAACACAGGTTCCTCACCTGATCACACACTCAGAACCATACACAGGTTCCTCACCTGATCACACACTCAGAACCATACACAGGTTCCTCACCTGATCACACACTCAGAACCAAACACAGGTTCCTCACCTGAGATCACACACTCAGAACAATACACAGGTTCCTCACCTGATCACACGCTCAGAACCATACACAGGTTCCTCACCTGATCACACACTCAGAACCATACACAGGTTCCTCACCTGATCACACGCTCAGAAAATACACAGGTTCCTCACCTGATCACACGCTCAGAACCATACACAGGTTCCTCACCTGATCACACACTCAGAACCAAACACAGGTTCCTCACCTGATCACACACTCAGAACAATACACAGGTTCCTCACCTGATCACACACTCAGAACCAAACACAGGTTCCTCACCTGATCACACACTCAGAACCAAACACAGGTTCCTCACCTGATCACACACTCAGAACCAAACACAGGTTCCTCACCTGATCACACACTCAGAACCATACACAGGTTCCTCACCTGATCACACACTCAGAACCAAACACAGGTTCCTCACCTGATCACACACTCAGAACAATACACAGGTTCCTCACCTGATCACACACTCAGAACCAAACACAGGTTCCTCACCTGATCACACACTCAGAACCAAACACAGGTTCCTCACCTGATCACACACTCAGAACCATACACAGGTTCCTCACCTGATCACACACTCAGAACCAAACACAGGTTCACCTGATCACACACTCAGAACAATACACAGGTTCCTCACCTGATCACACACTCAGAACCAAACACAGGTTCCTCACCTGATCACACACTCAGAACCAAACACAGGTTCCTCACCTGATCACACACTCAGAACCAAACACAGGTTCCTCACCTGATCACACACTCAGAACCAAACACAGGTTCCTCACCTGATCACACACTCAGAACCATACAAAGGTTCCTCACCTGATCACACACTCAGAACCATACACAGGTTCCTCACCTGATCACACACTCAGAACCAAACACAGGTTCCTCACCTGATCACACACTCAGAACCATACACAGGTTCCTCACCTCTGATCACACACTCAGAACCATACACAGGTTCCTCACCTGATCACACATTCAGAACCAAACACAGGTTCCTCACCTGAACACACTCAGAACCATACACAGGTTCCTCACCTGATCACACACTCAGAACCAAACACAGGTTCCTCACCTGATCACACACTCAGAACCATACACAGGTTCCTCACCTGATCACACACTCAGAACCAAACACAGGTTCCTCACCTGATCACACACTCAGAACCAAACACAGGTTCCTCACCTGATCACACACTCAGAACCATACACAGGTTCCTCACCTGATCTCACACTCAGAACCATACACAGGTTCCTCACCTGATCACACGCTCAAACCATACACAGGTTCCTCACCTGATCACACGCTCAGAACCATACACAGGTTCCTCACCTGATCACACGCTCAGAACAATCACAGGTTCCTCACCTGATCACACGCTCAGAACCATACACAGGTTCCTCACCTGATCACACACTCAGAACCAAACACAGGTTCCTCACCTGATCACACACTCAGAACAATACACAGGTTCCTCACCTGATCACACACTCAGAACCAACACAGGTTCCTCACCTGATCACACACTCAGAACCAAACACAGGTTCCTCACCTGATCACACACTCAGAACCAAACACAGGTTCCTCACCTGATCACACACTCAGAACCATACATAGGTTCCTCACCTGATCACACACTCAGAACCATACACAGGTTCCTCACCTGAATCACACGCTCAGAACCAAACACAGGTTCCTCACCTGATCACACACTCAGAACCATACACAGGTTCCTCACCTGATCACACACTCAGAACCATACACAGGTTCCTCACCTGATCACACACTCAGAACCAAACAGGTTCCTCACCTGATCACACACACTCAGAACCATACACAGGTTCCTCACCTGATCACACACTCAGAACCAAACACAGGTTCCTCACCTGATCACACACTCAGAACCATACAAAGGTTCCTCACCTGATCACACACTCAGAACCATACACAGGTTCCTCACCTGAGATCACACGCTCAGAACCAAACACAGGTTCCTCACCTGATCACACACTCAGAACCAAACACAGGTTCCTCACCTGATCACACACTCAGAACCAAACACAGGTTCCTCACCTGATCACACACAGGTTCCTCACCTGATCACACACTCAGAACCAACACAGGTTCCTCACCTGATCACACACTCAGAACCAAACACAGGTTCCTCACCTGAGATCACACTCAGAACCAAACACAGGTTCCTCACCTGAGATCACACGCTCAGAACCATACACAGGTTCCTCACCTGAATCACACTCAGAACCAAACACAGGTTCCTCACCTGATCACACTCAGAACCAAACACAGGTTCCTCACCTGAGATCACACACTCAGAACCAAACACAGGTTCCTCACCTGAGATCACACACTCAGAACCATACACAGGTTCCTCACCTGATCACACACTCAGAACCATACACAGGTTCCTCACCTGATCACACACTCAGAACCAAACACAGGTTCCTCACCTGATCACACACTCAGAACCAAACACAGGTTCCTCACCTGATCACACACTCAGAACCATACACAGGTTCCTCACCTGATCACACACTCAGAACCATACACAGGTTCCTCACCTGAGATCACACGCTCAGAACCAAACACAGGTTCCTCACCTGATCACACACTCAGAACCATACACAGGTTCCTCACCTGATCACACACTCAGAACCATACACAGGTTCCTCACCTGATCACACACTCAGAACCAAACACAGGTTCCTCACCTGATCACAACACTCAGAACCAAACACAGGTTCCTCACCTGATACACACACTCAGAACCTACACAGGTTCCTCACCTGATCACACACTCAGAACCAAACACAGGTTCCTCACCTGATCACACACTCAGAACCATACAAGGTTCCTCACCTGATCACACACTCAGAACCATACACAGGTTCCTCACCTGAGATCACACGCTCAGAACCAACACAGGTTCCTCACCTGATCACACACTCAGAACCAAACACAGGTTCCTCACCTGATCACACACTCAGAACCAAACACAGGTTCCTCACCTGATCACACACAGGTTCCTCACCTGATCACACACTCAGAACCATACACAGGTTCCTCACCTGATCACCACACAGGTTCCTCACCTGATCACACACTCAGAACCATACACAGGTTCCTCACCTGATCACACACTCAAACCAAACACAGTTCCTCACCTGATCACACACTCAGAACCAAACACAGGTTCCTCACCTGAGATCACACACTCAGAACCAAACACAGGTTCCTCACCTGAGATCACACGTCAGAACCATACACAGGTTCCTCACCTGATCACACTCAGAACCAAACACAGGTTCCTCACCTGATCACACACTCAGAACCAAACACAGGTTCCTCACCTGAGATCACACACTCAGAAAAAACCAGGTTCCTCACCTGAGATCACACACTCAGAACATACACAGGTTCCTCACCTGATCACACACTCAGAACCATACACAGGTTCCTCACCTGAGATCACACTCTCAGAACCAATACACAGGTTCCTCACCTCTGATCACACACTCAGAACCATACACAGGTTCCTCACCTGATCACACACTCAGAACCATACACAGGTTCCTCACCTGATCACACACTCAGAACCAATACACAGGTTCCTCACCTGATCACACACTCAGAACCAAAACACAGGTTCCTCACCTGATCAGAACACAGGTTCCACTGATCACACATCAGAACCAACACAGGTTCCTCACCTGAGATCACACACTCAGAACCAAACACAGGTTCCTCACCTGATCACACGCTCAGAACCAACACAGGTTCCTCACCTGAGATCACCACTCAGAACCAAACACAGGTTCCTCACCTGATCACACGCTCAGAACCATACACAGGTTCCTCACCTGAGATCACACACTCAGAACAACACAGGTTCCTCACCTGATCACACACTCAGAACCATACACAGGTTCCTCACCTGAGATCACACACTCAGAACCAAACACAGGTTCCTCACCTGATCACACACTCAGAACCATACACAGGTTCCTCACCTGATCACACACTCAGAACCATACACAGGTTCCTCACCTCGATCACACACTCAGAACCATACACAGGTTCCTCACCTGAGATCACACACTCAGAACCAAACACAGGTTCCTCACCTCTGATCACACTCTCAGAACCATACACAGGTTCCTCACCTGATCACACACTCAGAACCATACACAGGTTCCTCACCTGATCACACACTCAGAACCATACACAGGTTCCTCACCTGAGATCACACACTCAGAACCAAACACAGGTTCCTCACCTCTGATCACACTCTCAGAACCATACACAGGTTCCTCACCTGAGATCACACACTCAGAACAATACACAGGGACTCTGCAGACCGTTTACATGCACTAACACCTACAGAACTACAGGAGAGGAGAACGTTCCCTGCTTCCTCTCGAGTAAAACAGGACCAGTGACCTGCAGGACGATCACCTCCTGATCACACACACACACACACACACACACACACACACACACACACACACAACACACACACACACCACACACACACACACACACACACACCACACACACACACACACACACACACACACACACACCACACACACACACACACCACACACACACACACACACACACACACACACACACACACACACACACACACACACACACACACACACACACCACACACACACACACACACACACACACACACACACACACACACACACACACACACCACACACAATATAGTGTATAATAAAAATGTCCTTCATTAAAAATAAAATATTTCGGATCAATCTTTTTAACAATATAAACATTAAAGCACGGGGCGTCCGGTGCCTTGCTCAAGGGCACCACGGCAGGGCAGGAGGTGGACTGGGACCTAAAGTAGCAGTCCACTCTCCATACTTAGGTCTGTTCGGGGACTTGAACCGGCGACCCTACGGCTCCCAGTCCCTACTGACTGAGCCACTGCAGGGGGTCCTGAGGTTAACGGGTTGAACTCACCTCTCTACGGGGGTTCCTGAGGTTAAACTCACCTCCCTACAGGGGGTCCTGAGGTTGAACTCACCTCTCTACGGGGGGTCCTGAGGTTGAACTCACCTCCCTGCAGGGGGTTAACGGGTTGAACTCACCTCTCTACAGGGGGTCCTGAGGTTAAACTCACCTCTCTACAGGGGGTCCTGAGGTTGAACTCACCTCTCTACAGGGGGTCCTGAGGTTGAACTCACCTCCCTGCAGGGGGTTAACGGGTTGAACTCACCTCTCTACAGGGGGTCCTGAGGTTAAACTCACCTCTCTACAGGGGGTCCTGAGGTTAAACTCACCTCTCTACAGGGGGTCCTGAGGTTAAACTCACCTCTCTACAGGGGGTCCTGAGGTTAAACTCACCTCTCTACAGGGGTCCTGAGGTTGAACTCACCTCCCTGCAGGGGGTTAACGGGTTGAACTCACCTCTCTACAGGGGGTCCTGAGGTTAAACTCACCTCTCTACAGGGGGTCCTGAGGTTAAACTCACCTCTCTACAGGGGGTCCTGAGGTTAAACTCACCTCCCTGCAGGGGGTCCTGAGGTTAAACTCACCTCTCTACAGGGGGTCCTGAGGTTGAACTCACCTCTCTACAGGGGGTCCTGAGGTTAAACTCACCTCTCTACAGGGGGTCCTGAGGTTAAACTCACCTCTACAGGGGGTCCTGAGGTTGAACTCACCTCTCTACGGGGGGTCCTGAGGTTAAACTCACCTCTCTACGGGGGTCCTGAGGTTAAACTCACCTCTCTACGGGGGGTCCTGAGGTTAAACTCACCTCCCTACAGGGGGTCCTGAGGTTAACAGGTTGAACTCACCTCCCTACAGGGGGTCCTGAGGTTGAACTCACCTCTCTACAGGGGGTCCTGAGGTTGAACTCACCCTCTACAAGGGGTCCTGAGGTTAACAGGTTGAACTCACCTCCCTACAGGGGGTCCTGAGGTTGAACTCACCTCCCTACAGGGGGTCCTGAGGTTAACAGGTTGAACTCACCTCCCTGCAGGGGGTCCTGAGGTTGAACTCACCTCTCTACAGGGGGTCCTGAGGTTAACAGGTTGAACTCACCTCCCTGCAGGGGGTCCTGAGGTTGAACTCACCTCCCTGCAGGGGGTCCTGAGGTTAACGGGTTGAACTCACCTCCCTTGCAGGGGGTCCGGTGCTGGCTGTGTTGGGCTCGGTACGCCTCGATCACCTCCCACTCCCCGCAGTCCTTCTTGATGGGGAAGTTGACGCTGAGCACGTGGTTGCACGGTTTGATGACCCTAAGGATCCCGCGCACGCGCTTCCTCTTCTGCTCCTGTGTCTCGCGCGTCTTCAGGCCCTCCACGAGCCGGTCTTCCACGATGGCGGCCCCGCGGTCGAAGAAGCCCTCCACCATGGAGAAGAAGTTCGGATCATCGCTGCTGTCCGCGGCCTGGCTGTAGGCCCGCGTGCCGCAGAGAGAGGCCCGGGGGCCGGAGAGAGAGGCCCGGGGGAGCAGAGAGCCGAAGCACCGGTACATTATCGCTCTATTACGGAGGTTTAGAGCAGTTTAAAGAGTTCTGGAGGGAGAGCAGAGAGGAGGATCTGCGGGGAAACACTCTCTCTGTCCCGCAGCGCGAGCTCCGCCTCCTGCCGCACCTCCTGCCGCGCGTGCGTGATAACCTGTGCGCGTGCGGGTGCTCGTGCAGCTATATGTATTTAAAGTGTAGGCACGACTCGCACGAGACCGTTTATAAACAAACTGCTGTAACCCGGAAAAGTCGCTTGTGATGCTCAACTTTAGCTCAACTTTAGCTAAAGTTGAGCTAAAGCCTGTTTCTCCCGTCCCTGAGACGCAGAGCGTGGAGATAAACAGACACAGAAGTGTAGAAAGTGAACATTATATGGCATATATGTGTATTTTATACTTATGTGACATGTTTTCAGTATGTTTGTGTTGTTTTAAATGAGCGCCGAGCTAGCTAGAGTTGCTGCAAAGGACGCTTCCGGTTGGCAAAATAAAAGCTTATTAACACAACTTTCTTCATTCATTTAACTATTTAGTTTAATACGGAATACACTCAAATAAACGGCTCAAGAACATTTAATTGTTTCTTCAACCAATCAATATTTAACCGTATGATTTTAATAAACAATAAGTTGGGGCTCTTATGTTGAAATCAAAGGTTTTTACTGGCTAACTTAACTTCCTGCCATGCGGGTTCCCGTCACCGCACTCGGGAGCGCGCCTCGGTAAAACCCTGTGTGTGTGTGTGTGTGTGTGTGTGTGTGTGTGTGTGTGTGTGTGTGTGTATGTGTGTGTTGTGTGTGGGTGTTTGTGTGTGTGTGTGTGTGTGTGTGTGTGTTGTGTGTGGTGTGTGTGTGTGTGTGTGTGTGTGTGTGTGTGTGTGTGTGTGTGTGTGTGTGTGTGTGTGTGTGTGTGTGTGTGTGTGCTTCACAAGGTAAGGAGAATAATTCCAAAATGTAAATATTTATAAACAATATTAAAATATCGAAAAATAATAATAAATTGAAAAAACTACGGCAAGTGATATTAAATCCTCAGACATGTTTTCCCTTTGAAAACTTTTGTCTTTTTCTCTTTGGAGAATAAATGCCTTTCTTTACATCAGTATTCACCCCCCCCCCCTGCTGACCCTCCCCATCATCCTGCCCCCTGATTGGTCGAGCCGAGTTATTGTTCCCAGCTGTGAAACACCCATGATGGAAGCATGTTGGGCTGTTTCTGCCGAGTCATGGTTATAAATCCAGATGTTGTTATGAAGCGCTGAGAAAACCTTTATTCAAGCTGAAAGTATTTAGATTAAAAACTGTATGAAAGAACACAAAACACAAAAACCTCAAATGTCTTATTTTAAATAAAGTCTAACTTCTTTCTCTTGAATAAACTCCTGTAGTCTCTCTGCGGTCGGTATGTCTGACCGTCAGAAGATCCACGTGTTCTGGGGGCTCCTCCTCTGACCCGCGGCCCAGCATCAGGGCCTCCAGCTGGGGGAGAGGAGGAGCGGAGACCCCCTGCTGACTGGAGGCCCCCTGCTGACCGGAGACCCCCTGCTGACTGGAGGCCCCCTGCTGACTGGAGGCCCCCTGCTGACTGGAGACCCCCTGCTGACTGGAGGCCCCCTGCTGACTGGAGACCCCCTGCTGACTGGAGGCCCCCTGCTGACTGGAGACCCCTGCTGACTGGAGGCCCCCTGCTGACTGGAGGCCCCCTGCTGACTGGAGGCCCCCTGCTGACTGGAGACACCTGGAGCTCCGCTGGCAGGACGGACACCTGAAGGCAGCACCAGGTGAGAACACTTTGGGATTTGCTAAAAAAAAAACGTTTGGATTTAGTTAAAACATTTAAATGAATTCTCCAAACTGAACGAGGAAAATAAAAATGATTTCCTCTCTGTTTTTCAGACGTGACAGGAAGTCGTCTGCCTGAGGAAGCGATCGTCCCGGAGAGCGACGAACCTTTTACTTTACGGAGCGATGAGACGGATCAGGAACACAGGAAGCCTGAATCTGATTGGACGACAGAGGAAGACCCCCGACAGGAAGTCAGTGTTCGGCTTCGGTTCTGGAGTATCTGGACAGCTGTTTCTCTGCACACCGCTCCCCCCCGACTCCTCTCTCCACACACACTCACTTCCTGTCCACCTGGACGCTCAGTCAGGCCTTAATCCTGAAGGGCAGGCACGCCGTCCAATCAGCATCCAGCCCTGAGAGAACTCTGCCTCCTCAAGCCCCATCAACTCAAAGTGTGTCTCCTCAAACTTTGTCACCTCAAGCCCCGCCTCCTCAAACCCCACCCCTTCGAGCCCGGTCAACTCAAACTTTGTCACCTCAAGCTCCGCCTCTTCAGACCCTATCCCGTCAAATACGCCATTCCCAAGCCCCGCCTCCTCAACTTCTTCCTCTTCAAACCCCACCTCCTCAAGCCCTGCCTCCTCAAACTTGGTCACCTCAAATACCCCATTCACAAACCCCGCCTCCTCTCTCTCAAGCCCCGCCTCTTCAAACCCCGTCTCCTCAAGCCCCGCCTCCCTCGATGTCCTCCTGCACCCCGAGCTCTTCAGCCCTTTGAGTTTGTCTCCTTTAGCGTCTTCCCTGGAGCCTTTAGCGCCCCCTGCTGGACGGAGGGTGGTGTTGTGGTGGAGGAGGGTGGTGTTGTGGTTGAGGTAACCCCCGACGGCGTGCTGATGTCCCAGAATGCGGAGCGGCGAGACTCCCCCTCCAAATCCCCGGAGTTAAAGAGAGCTCGGATCTCAGAAACCCCCAAATCCCGGGGCGGTCCCACCCTCCTGAACCAGTGTGCCCTTCAGGGGGGTCGCTACTCCGTACTGGTGGCCGTGGTGCACCCCCCACCTGAAGGAGATCAAGGTGGGTGGAGCCGCTACGACACGTCGTCCACCGAGGGGTTCAGTGCTTGTTTCTGAATCAGGTGTCTTCTTTGTTGGTGTCTACAGGTGAGGTCGGGGTCCTGCGTTCCTCTGGCCTCCATTGTGGTGACGGACCAATCAGGAGTGGAGATGAAGGTGGTGCTGTGGAGGCGGGCGGCTTTCTGGGCGCTGACCGTCACCCCGGGAGAAATCCTGCTCATCACAGGTAAACAAACACACAGGTAAACAAACACACAGGTAAACAAACACACTGATAAACAAACAACCAGGTATACAAACAACCAGGTAAACAAACACACTGGTTTATAAATAACCAGGTAAACAAACACACTGGTTTATAAATAACCAGGTAAACAACCACACTGGTTTGTAAACAACCTCCGGACCTTCATTTAGTTTTCAAAAAAATAAAATGTAGAAATAATTATTTGGATTTTCTAACAAAAAATTGGATTTGCTTAAAAACAAAATAAATAATGATTTTGGATTTGCAAAAAATAAAATTACAAATATTTTAATTTTTTCAAAACGTTTGGATTTTGATAAAAAACACTTAGGGAGGCGCCCAGGTGGCATCCTTACCAGGTGGCATCCTTACTAGGTGGCATCCTCACCAGGTGGCATCCCTACCAGGTTGCATCCTTACTAGGTGGCATCCTCACCAGGTGGCCTTCTTACCAGGTGGCATCCTTACCAGGTGGCATCCTTTCCAGGTGGCATCCTTTCCAGGTGGCATCCTCATCAGGTGGCCTTCTTACCAGGTGGCCTCCTTACCAGGTGGCATACTTAACTGGTGGCATCCTCACCAGGTGGCATCCTCACCAGGTGGCATCCTTACTAGGTGGCATCGTTACTAGGTAGCATCCTTACAAGGTGGCATCGTTACTAGGTAGCATCCCTACAAGGTGGCATCCTTACCAGGTGGCATCGTTACCAGGTGCCTGAACCACCTCAACTGAGGGTTACCTTGAGGCACCTAAGACCTTGAGACCACAGCTCCCCGGCTTCAGCAATAGAGGCTCTGAACACCGCCCACTCTGGTTCAATGTCCCTCCACAGGGATGCCTGTAAAGCTCCGCCGGAGGTGTGAGTTGAAGGCCTCCTGGACTTGGGACTCCTCCTGGACTTGGGACTCCTCCTGGACTTGGGACTCCTCCTGGACTTGGGACACCTCCAGACGTTCCCAGTTCACCCGCACTACACGTTTGGGCTCACCAGGTCTGTCCAGAGGCTTCCCGCCACTCGACCCAACTCACCACCAGATGGTGATCAGTTCTCCGCCCCTCTCTTTACCCGAGTGTCCAAAACATACGGCCTCAGGTCCGATGATACGATAACAACATCGATCATGGACCTTCTGCCCAGGTTGCTCTGGTACCACGTACACTTATGAGCATCCTTATGTTCGAACATGGTGTTTGTTATGGCCAATCCATGACTAGCACAGAAGTCCAGTAACAAACCACCACTCCGGTTTAGATCAGGGGGGCCGTTCCTCCCAATCACTCCCCACCAAGTGTCTCCATCACTGCCCACATGTGCGTTGAAGTCTCCCAGCAAGACTAAGGAGTCCCCTTCAGGAGCCCCATACAGGACTCTCATCAGGGTCTCCAAGAAGGCAGAATACTCTGAACTGCTGTTTGGTGCATAAGCACACACAACAGTCAGAGTTTTCCCCCCCATAACCTGCAGGCGTAGGGAGGCGACCCTCTCGTCCACTGTGGTAAACTCCAACAAAGCAGCACCCAACCGGTGAGTATCCCCACACCCGCCTGGCGCCTCACACCTTGGGCAACTCCGGAGAAGAAGAGAGTCCAAGCCCAATCAAGAAGTAAGGTTCCGGAGCCTGTGCGTAGAGGTGAGCCCAACCAGATCCAACTGGTAACGCCCCACCAGATCCAACTGGTAACGCCCCACCACCAGATCCAACTGGTAACGCCCCACCAGATCCAACTGGTAACGCCCCACCAGATCCAACTGGTAACGCTCCACCAGATCCAACTGGTAACGCTCCACCAGATCCAACTGGTAACGCTCCACCAGATCCAACTGGTAACGCCCCACCAGATCCAACTGGTAACGCCCCACCAGATCCAACTGGTAACGCTCCACCAGATCCAACTGGTAACGCTCCACCAGATCCAACTGGTAACGCCCCACCAGACGCCCCACCAGATCCAACTGGTAACGCCCCACCAGATCCAACTGGTAACGCTCCACCAGATCCAACTGGTAACGCCCCACCAGATCCAACTGGTAACGCCCCACCAGATCCAACTGGTAACGCTCCACCAGATCCAACTGGTAACGCTCCACCTCCCGCACAAGCTCCGGCTCCCTCCCCCCAGAGAGGTGACCTTCCACTGGGTCTGGTCCGTCGAGACCCTCTGCTTTCACCTCCTCCCTTCTGGCACCCGACCCCATCGCTGGTTCCCGTCGGAGGTGGAGGGCCCGCAGGACGGAGAAGCGGAGATGAGCCCGGCCACCAGACGCTCGCCGACGAGTCCTCCTTCTGGGCCTGGCTCCAGAAGGAGAACTCAGGTATCCTCAATTCTTATGATGTTTTTCATGAGGTCTTTGAACCAATCCTTGTCTGGCCCTTTGCCTGAGGCCAATTCACCATGGGAGACCCTAGCAGGAACACAAGGCTCCAGACAACACAGAGCCAGGTTCACCGGGGCTCACAAACCTCTCCACCACAATAAGGTGCTGGTTCTTCAGAGAGGGCTAAAAAAACAAAAAACAAATGTAATTGATCAAATAATAATTTGAATTTAGCTTAAAACTTTTTTAAATTGTTGTTGTTCAGCTCTGCAGGTGAACGAGGACAAGTGGAGAGGAGAGACGGTGCTGCAGTCCACCTTCAGCAGCAAACTGCTCAACATGGGAAACATCGCTGACTCCGCCTCCCCGACAGGTACGACGGGACTACACCTCGACCAATCAGAAGCCTCCCTCGCTGATAACAGATCAAATGAATGTTTTTCTAAATATCTATGAGATAAGAGGGAACTTTATTTATCCCCTTGGGGTAATTCAGGCGTTAATAGCAGCAACAGGTCAGAGTGAAAAACAGGATTCACACAAGCTAAAAAATAAAGATAAAATAGAATGCAAATTAAAATAATAATACAGCAAAGATAAAGTGACTATTGAAACAAGATATCACAGTAAAAAGTTGTGCATTTGTATGAACCTGGTAAATATAGATAAATATTATCTCCCCCTCTCTCTCTCTTGCAGTTCCTCAGCAGGTGAGTTCTTGCTCGTCCTCTCTCTCTGCAGCTACCTGCGGGAGCGACGCCCCTTCTGGTGTCTCAGAGGCTCCGCCCCCCTCAGGACCCGAGGCTCCGCCCCCTCAGGACCCGAGGCTCCTCCCCTACGCCATCCTGAGGTCACTGAGGGTCAACACGCTGGTGCACGCCCTGCTGCGCGTCACACACACACACCTGAGCACAGGTGAGAGTTCAGTAATCCCCACACACACACACACACACACACACACACACACACACACACACACACACACACACACACACCTGAGCACAGGTGAGAGTTCAGTAATCAAACACCGTGTTTTTGAGTTGGTCCCTGAAGGCAGCATCTCTCTGGTTTTTTACTATGCTTAAACATTTGATTAAAAGAATAATAATTTAGAATTTTCAACAAAAAAAATGATCTCAACGACATTTTCTTTTTTTCTAAAACAATTTTTGGGATTTGAAAAAAGTGTTCGTAAAAAGAAGGATTTAGATTTTTTTTTTAAAAACGTTTGAATTTGCAACAAATTTGGGATTGCTACTTAAAACATATAAATATATAATTAAGAATTTGTGAACAAAAATATTTGAGGAATAATTTTTATTTGCTAAACAACCCTTGATTTCAACATGCTGGTGCAAGCCCTGCTGCGCGTCACACACACACACACACACACACACACACACACACACACACACACACAACACAACACCTGAGCACAGAGAGCTCAGTGATCACCCTGTTTCTCTGCTGGTCCCTGAACGCAGCATCTCCCTGGTCCAATGGGATTCCTTCATGTGATTTTGGAGAATTATTATTACATTTTCCAGCTAAAGTCCCTTTATATACCCGTTTAAACTATGGTCTCGAACAGTCTCATAATACACGCATGCACACAGAAGGATCCACACTTGTGTTTTTCAAAGCCCACACAAATGTTCCGTCTCATATTCATGTAAATAAGATCCAAATACAGAAAAAAGTTTTACATATGTATTTTGATCCTCACATATTTGTTTTCCGTTTAAAACTCTGAACCTGCACACAAACCGCTTTCTGTGCATGCTGTGCATTCTGTGTGGGTTTTTGAGACTCCCCTGACGGTCACCCGATTCCTACTTGTATTTTTTTCTATCTATAGCCAATCAGATGTCTCCTCCATTCTAAGCCAATCACATGAGCGCGCCCCCACGAGGGTATGATTGCTTGCGTTCATGACGTAGCGCTTCATATATGCATTGTGCGCTGTCCGGAGCTGACAGGTCCATCTCAGGACACCTCCACTCTCAGTACAGCGCCACTTTCCGAACAGGAAATGCACGCAAATACAATCTTTTATATTATGAAGGTACAGCTCCACTTTCCGAACCATTAATGAATGCTTGTGTACACCAAAACGGCAGGCAAAACCGTTCTAAATGTGTGTTTCCTGTATGGCGAATACAGCTGCTTTATTTATGTCTGTATGAAGTTGTGAGTGTGGAGGGAGCAGCTGGTCAGCTGGATCAGTGGCCTGTACGAAGAAGCCAGTTCAACCCTGGATATCTCTGAGTTATCTGGCTTAACTAACCCTAAAGGCCCGGACACAGCAAACCGATTTCGGCCGTCGATAGATGTCGATAGATGTCTGGCCGTCGATGAGCGTCCTGTTGCCCTACTCAGATTGGTGTGTATTGGTGTGTCCCGCCCCGTCGTGTCTTTCGGCCGTCGCCCTACTCAGATGGTGTATTGTGTGTCCCGCACCGTCGTGTCTCTTCGGCCGTCGCCCTACTCAGATTGGTGTGTCCCGCCCCGTCGTGTTTTCGGCCGTCCCTACTCAGATTGGTGTGTATTGGTGTGTCCACGTCGTGTCTTTCGCCGTCGCCCTACTCAGATTGGTGTGTCCCGCACCGTCGTGTCTCTTCGGCCGTCGCCCTACTCAGATTGGTGTGTCCCGCCCCGTGTGTCTTTTCGGGCCGTCGCCCTACTCAGATTGGTGTGTCTTGGTGTGTCCCGCCCCGTCGTGTCTTTCGGCCGTCGCCCTACTCAGATTGGTGGTGTCCGCCCCGTCGTGTCTTTCGGCCGTCGCCCTACTCAGATTGGTGTGTCTTGGTGTGTCCCGCCCCGTCGTGTCTCTTCGGCCGTCGCCCTACTCAGATTGGTGTGTCTTGGTGTGTTCCGCCCCGTCGTGTCTCTTCGGCCGTCGCCCTACTCAGATTGTGTGTCCCGCCCCGTCGTGTCTTTTCGGCCGTCGCCCTACTCAGATTGGTGTGTCTTGGTGTGTCCCGCCCGTCGTGTCTCTTCGGCCGTCGCCCTACTCAGATTGGTGTGTCTTGGTGTGTCCCGCCCCGTCGTGTCTCTTCGGCCGTCGCCCTACTCAGATTGGTGTGTATTGTGTGTCCCGCACCGTCGTGTCTCTTCGGCCGTCGCCCTATACTCAGATTGGTGTGTCCCGCCCCGTCGTGTCTTTTCGGCCGTCGCCCTACTCAGATTGGTGTGTCTTGGTGTGTCCCCCGCCGTCGTGTCTCTTCGGCCGTCGCCCTACTCAGATTGGTGTGTCTTGGTGTGTCCCGCCCCGTCGTGTCTCTTCGGCCGTCGCCCTACTCAGATTGTGTGTCTTGTGTGTCCCGCCCCGTCGTGTCTCTTCGGCCGTCTTCCTACTCAGATTGTGTGTCCCGCACCGTCGTATCTTTTCGGCCGTGCCGACACCTTCCGCCGCCGATTCGACATGTTGAATCGGCGGCGGAGCCTGCGGAGGCTGTCGGCTAAAGAAATCACTCTGATTGGCTGCTCAGCTTAGCGAAACACTATTTGCCTGAATGGGAGTGGAGCAGTACTTAAGCACATGTACTTTGATACTGTCCACAATCTGCCTAGAAGTGTTTTAATGTTGTAGCGAGATCTCGCTAAGCGGTCCTACGACGCTGGTTATGAACTCAGTAACTCAACCCAGGGTTTCTCTGTCCGGCCGAGAGCGCGTTCACGTGAAAGGGGCGGGGTTAGCAACATTGGACCAATCACAAACAGGGACAAGCGTACTGACCAACCTGCACTCACCAAAATACGTGAAATGAACACTTCTCCTTAACACCGCATTACGGTGGAGACACGGAAACAACCCCAATGTAAAGGGAATGAGGATCTTTTTTCTTTTCTTTACTAGGGGCAGTTTAGCCGTCATGAATCCAAAGTTTGGTGCTGTACACAAATATAAAAATGATGCATGGCGTATCTGATGGAGAACAAAGATTGTTGTGCACATCTGGCGTTAAATTGACCGGATCTTCTGTGGATTGATATGACTGCACATAGTCCCCTGATCCTCTTGTAGCTACGGTCTGTTCTCATTAGCAGCGGTCTCTTAGCAAAACATTAACAACCTCTGTAGACCAATGAAAATTGATTTCATCAAAATGAAAAAACAGCAACAAAAACAGCTGATTTAAAAGAAAATCATTTGCAAATATGAAGTTTTTTTGGGTGTTTATCTTCTCTGGTGGAGATATTTAAAATGCTTCCAACTGTGCTTCTGTTTTCAGTCCAGCAGTTAGCGTCTGCTTCGCATCTATTCTGGGAAAGCACAGACAAAAGGTATTCATTGAATAATGTAAAACTGATCAAAGATAGTTAAAATAATGAGCCGTCCGAGAATAGCACTTAGATAAAGATGATCGGATCTCCTCCGAGAAATAATCCAATAACAACAGAACAGCCGTGAATATTTCAGAACGTCATTTCTTTCACACAAACTGCTCTAATTGAATTCTCATTCTCTAAAGTTTGCATGTCTACCCTAGTGTTAAAAAAGTCCAAGAAAATGTGTGAAAATGTGTATTTGTACTAGTTCTTAGGTCGGGCTACAGACACATTATTTGCCGTCCTTAAGACCGACAAAATAGAGATCATTTTAACATGTTTTTTTACCAACTCTGTTTCCTGCTTTCTGGTGAATTTCATTTAATACAAATATCAAAGTAAGTGAACTGTAACAGTATTGACATTAAATTCATATTCTTAAGTTTGAGTTCTTGTTCTGTGTGAAAATGACTCCATATACTTACAGTGGGTATAATTCATTCTTCCATTAATGCATTGAACACGGGCAGATAGTTTCACATTGGCCATCCTCGTTTGAGCAGGATCTATGACACAGAAAGCCGCTGCACAGAAAGAAAAACCTATGTATAATTACTCGGGTAATATATTTGGGTGATATCTTTTTAGGAACAAAAACTTGTCGTTATGACTTGTTTATACCTTTGCAGGATGGTGGCTCTGTCCACTTGCCATTGCTTTGACACGACACAATGTCTGGACCCTCTAGTGTGTAAAAGGCATTGACATTGGTATTTCAAAGATGTTCCGCTCACTTGCACAACATCTCCGTTTGGAACACTTGGGTAGTCTCCACAGTTGGCGTCTAAAATCAAAAAGAGGCTTTTTAATATTGTCATTTAATTGTAAAAACAGGTCGGTCAACATTAATGTGTTAACGCAAAACTATTCACATGCCATTCACAACTTCCTCCTATAATTACAGCTCATATGTTTACCATGAATTGTATGGCAGTAAAAAGGCAAAGAAAGCAGAGGAACTGGCTACATGTATTTCACCGACTGGAGACCACCGGACATCAGGAAGCAGTAACAGCACAATTCAATAAAAGAAGGAAGCAAAGGCATTTTGCTTTGTGATGTAGGAGCCAGTTTCTTGGAGTTTCCACGGAGTGGAAGACACGGTTTTTACTGTAGAAATAGTGACTGCTTGCATTATGGTAGCAGCAGAAAATAGGAGCATCTGTGTAGAGCACATTATACAGAGCGTGATCAAAAAGGCTTGACAGCGTCTTTTGATGCTTTAGCTAAGTAGCTAAATGTCGGAAATTGACGGACTTCATGCCAATAATTGAGAAATCATCAAAACTGAGCTGAGATGTTTAACAATGAAATAAAAAACCTATGATTTCACCAGTTTGTCATGCATTTCTTTATTACATCATAGCATGTGTATTTGTTTAATCTCCCCAAATACACGAAGTAAGGTTAATAATAGTATTTTAAACTTGTGATTAATCATGATTAATGATTTTCATCTATTGGTGGGGCTCTTTTTTCAAATCAATAACATTTTGAAAGCCCTTGTTGACCTTATCTCCACATAGCTCTGCTACTGGTTCTTCCGTTTTATCTTGCAGATGGTGACTGCTTAATCCACTCCATTTTGTACGTCTTTCTTTACAGTCTGGTTCATGTTAGCAGAAGTAATCACCTATACTTGTCGCTAATGAACCATAAAATCAAACAAGTTGGTTGGTCCTAAAGAATAGTCTCAGACAGGCAGACTAAAGAGGATTTATAACTAAAGTTGATGTATTATTTTCTATACAGAATGTTTGCTCACATTCACTTTTCCAATTGGAGTTAATTGACTGACCGCTTTTGAGTGTCATGAAAGCCAGTGGCAAAATCAGAATGCTTAATTTGAGCTACCGGTTTTTTTTAAACGACCTTCTTCCAGCTGAAGTCATCCCACTGCCATTTGATGTAAGAAATCGGCCTTCAGATAAGTTTATGGAGAGATCAGATCAATGCATTTACCCACTCATATTTAATACTGATCAATAAACTACCTCCACCTGCAGGTTGTCGCCCACTGCCAGCAGATGCAGTGTGTCCTCCACCTGTTCCTCCCACTGTGGATCCGCCATGTCCAGTATCAGGTCTCCTGTCTGAGTGGACATATCAAATACATTTCAAATAGGCCTATACATATGGAGTGGTTAGATAATTGGATTAACTCATATTTCATAGTCGTATTGATTATGAATCAGTAAACTACCTCCACCTGCAGGTTGTCGCCCACTGCCAGCACAAATTATTATTTGAATATTTAAAGGACGAGAGAACCAAGTCCTTTTAAGCAGTTTGAAATACACACAGAGCTTTATCTTTTACTTAATATTTGGTAAGATGTCTCCCTGGTTTTAGAACTTGTTGGGAACATGAACTCTGCCCCATAATTTGTTCATCCAATGGTAGTAGTAAAGAAGTTTTCCACTGATTTTTGGGGATGTGTACATAATAACTGTATTTCTGAAAAATGGTAAATAACTTCAGTTGAATGGACACTACAAATACTTATCATTAAAGTGTATTCTTCACCAACGTAATTCATTATGAGGTCAATTTCACTCAGAAAAAGATAAGTAGATTCCTCATTCCTAGTTTAAGTGTGAATTTTGACGCTAGCAGACTTTATAAAGTTTAGCTAGCTAGCATGACCTAATGCTAAAAGCCAAGGTGGTTTGAAGACTAAATAGCCTTTAAAAAGGTCTTAAATATTGACCTAATGATATAACGCTTGAAGATGGAGGCTACAGCTACATTTACAGCAAAAAAACAGAAGCCGTTTCTCCTCACTCCTAGCTAAAGACTGTGTGAATAAAGACATAAGCCGCGTTCACACCGCAGTACTTTTCCCACTTTAGTTCCGAAATGTCGCGTTCACACCAAAAAGACCCGGAACTAAAATTAGTTCATCAGAACCTTTTCACCCCCTTTTCCGGAGGACACACCTCCCCTTTCGTGGGAGAAAAAGGTTCCTATTTCTGATTGGCTGGGCGGATTGCAAACCACGCCCCGTAAAACTCCAAAAAAGTTTTGTGAAGCCACCATTTTATTATCCTCGCATAAGCCTTCCCCAACTCCCGGGACTTCCGGCCGGGGACTTCGGGTGGCAGTATACGCCGTGTGGCAGTATACGCCGTGTGGCAGTATACGCGTGAAGTTGTTTGCGGCCTGCCAGTAAACCCAAAGCAGAAGAAGAAGAAGTGACGTCAGCGGCTTCATTTGCCTAATCCTCCCCCTGGGACTTATTCCGGTGTGAACGCGATCTGCTCTAGTTCATGAGAACTAAAGAGTTCTCATGAACTAAGTTCTGATGAACCTTTGTGGGAAAAGTACGGCAGTGTGAAAGCGCCTATATGTAATCAGCTGTATAGCTAGCTAGCTAGGGCTACTGCTGGGATTCAAAGTTGTTTAAAAACATAGCAGACTTTTTAAATATCTTTTAAAAAGGTATTTAAGAAATACAAACATGATATAATACTAAAGAACGAGTTCAAAGGCATATGTTCCAGCAGGGGCGTAGTGCTCATATGTTCCAGCAGGGGCGTAGTGCTCATATGTTCCAGATGGGGTGTAGTGCTCATATGTTCCAGCAGGGGTGTAGTGCTCATATGTTCCAGATGGGGCGTAGTGCTCATATGTTCCAGATGGGGCGTAGTGTAGTGCTCATATGTTCCAGATGGGGCGTAGTGTAGTGCTCATATGTTCCAGCAGGGTGTAGTGCTCATATGTTCCAGCAGGGGCGTAGTGCTCATATGTTCCAGCAGGGGCGTAGTGCTCATATGTTCCAGATGGGGCGTAGTAGTGCTCATATGTTCCAGCAGGGGTGTAGTGCTCATATGTTCCAGCAGGGGCGTAGTGCTCATATGTTCCAGCAGGGGCGTAGTGTGCTCATATGTTCCAGCAGGGGTGTAGTGCTCATATGTTCCAGCAGGGGCGTAGTGCTCATATGTTCCAGCAGGGGCGTAGTGCTCATATGTTCCAGATGGGGCGTAGTGCTCATATGTTCCAGCAGGGGCGTAGTGCTCATATGTTCCAGCAGGGGCGTAGTGCTCATATGTTCCAGATGGGGTGTAGTGCTCATATGTTCCAGATGGGGTGTAGTGCTCATATGTTCCACAGGGGCGTAGTGCTCATATGTTCCAGATGGGGTGTAGTGCTCATATGTTCCAGATGGGGCGTAGTGCTCATATGTTCCAGCAGGGGCGTAGTGCTCATATGTTCCAGATGGGGCGTAGTGCTCATATGTTCCAGCAGGGGCGTAGTGCTCATATGTTCCAGCAGGGCGTAGTGCTCATATGTTCCAGCAGGGGCGTAGTGCTCATATGTTCCAGCAGGGGCGTAGTGCTCATATGTTCCAGCAGGGGCGTAGTGCTCATATGTTCCAGCAGGGGCGTAGTGCTCATATGTTCCAGATGGGGCGTAGTGCTCATATGTTCCAGCAGGGGCGTAGTGCTCATATGTTCCAGCAGGGGCGTAGTGCTCATATGTTCCAGATGGGGCGTAGTGCTCATATGTTCCAGCAGGGGCGTAGTGCTCATATGTTCCAGCAGGGGCGTAGTGCTCATATGTTCCAGATGGGGCGTAGTGCTCATATGTTCCAGAGGGGCGTAGTGCTCATATGTTCCAGCAGGGGCGTAGTGCTCATATGTTCCAGCAGGGGCGTAGTGCTCATATGTTCCAGATGGGGTGTAGTGCTATTTGTATTAGTACCGGAGTGCACCCATGACTCGCGCATGCATGCACACGCACGGTTGTGGCACGACCACCAAAACAGAAAGATATGGACACAAGAAGTGTGCAAATGTATCTAGTATCCCATCCATCTGAACATGATTTAAGTGGGGGACGGGGACGGGGACATCCTCTAGGGGGGTCAACACCCATATGAAACAGAACTGTAAACAGATGTACTTTTTCTTTATGGATATTTTACAAATCACTCCCCTTTCAAACTGTATCTTGTCTTATTGTCATATAGTCATTGGAAGGCTTAGGGTCAGCCTAATACCCCCATCGGGTCACTGTAGAGCTAAACACACATTTGGACTCTCTTTGCCTGACAAATGGTCGTACGATTCAAAGTTTTTTCGCAAGACTTTTGAAGTATAGGCCTAAAAGTATTATATTTTATTCTTCAGTATTAGTCTCGTCCTTTTATGCATTTTTTGTTTTAATCTGGTTTTAATAACCATTCTGTTGTCTTACATTTGATATCTATGTCAAATGTAAGCTTTTGTCATATATGGTACATTTGAGGGCGATTGTAACGCTGTGTGACACGGACCCTGACTTGCTTAATAAGTGTTTTGTGTTCAATAACATTTCTACATAAAGTGCATTTTTATCTATTTATATATTTGTTTCATAGTCCAATAGAGCCATTTTCTAATGCTTTTCACTATTTGAAATGGCCATGCATCAAGTTTATTTTTATTATTATTTCTAATTATTGTTGAATCAGTTGACTTCACCTTAAATTCTGCCATATTTGCTTAATTTAGACCATGGGAGCCATTTCATTTTGGACAAGGGTCATTTGTAACATCTTATAATTCACCAATCCATAATAGCCGCTTTCACACCAAGTACTTTGCAGTACTTGGTGTGGCACTTAGTGCCCCGGCACTTAGTGCCACACCAAGTACTGCAAAGTACTTGGTGTGGCACTAAGTGCAGATCGCGTTCACACCGGAATAAGTCCCTGAGGGAAGATCACGCAAATGAAGCCGCTGACGTCACTTCTTCTTCTTCTGCTTTGGGTTTACTGGCAGGCCGCAAACCACTTCACGGCGTATACTGCCACACGGCGTATACTGCCACACGGCGTATACTGCCACCCGAAGTCCCCGGCCGGAAGACCCGGAGTTGGGGACTGGCTTCAGTAGAAGCTGCTGGGACTCCCAGCAGCTTCTACTGAAGCCTTCCGAGTAAATCGCCAGAACGCCGACACCTCCTCATCTCCACCGCTCCCATGTTTTCTTTTGTGTTGCCATAAGTTAGTCTCTCTCTGTTGGTGCGCGGGGCTAATGCTAATAATGCTAATGCCAGCAAATACAATGGCGGCTTCACAAAACCTTTCAGAGTTTTACGGGGCGTGGTTTGCAATTCGCCCAGCCAATAGAAATTGGTACTTTTTTGGTACTTTTGGTACCACCTCTCTAGCAGGCACTAAAAATGGGGGTAAAAGTTCCCGGCACTAAGTACTCTTTTTGGTGTGAACGCAGGGGGTACTAGCGGAACTAAACGGGAAAAGTACGGGGAAAAGTACTCTGGTATGAACGCGCCTAAAGACACAGAACTGAAGTATTCTTATTGGCGCATTTCTCAGTAAATTGTCCACCTACTGCACGTTGTGGCTTCGGTCCAGTTTCCTGAGATGCAAATGATTGTTTTGGTGTCTGCTCCCTCTGCACTATATCCATCTCACACGTATACTGCAGTGATGAGTTTACAGCAAACACCTCCTGGTACCCCTTTCCCATAGGCGGCGCGTGAGGCTCAGGTTTGGGAAGGCTAAATAACTTGTTTTACCTGACGCTGCCCGCCTCCGGCGTCTATAGAAAAGAGATCAAGTCAGTGAAAGCACCGCCTGCAGACCAATCAGAGCTCAGTGTGCGGAGTTTAAATCTATCAAGTCATATTACAGGATAAAGGAAACACAGTTTAAACTGCCGTATGCCGAGAAGACGCCAACGTGTCGCACTTATCATTCATATCACATCATCAATCAGATCATCGATCATATAATATCATAATGTATCATATATTTCCTTATCTGAGTCAGCTTCTCGAGCCGTATCTGGCCGTGCAACACTTACAGTGTCACATACTGTATGCAGAAGTATTATTTTAAGCAACACATTAAGTTGAGGAAACACTCAACTCAAATGTAATTAAAGTCAGATCCACTCGTGTCTTAGACCGGGCAGTGATATCATAAACCTATTGTACGCTTTCAAACACTCGGTAGTTTATTTATTTTTTACCCAGTTGTTCTATATTCACCTTGCAGGTGCAACTATGTGGCTTGTATCCTGGATTATATGTTTAAGTCATGGATGTTTAAAGTTCATATTTGTCTAATATTAGTTTACTTTTCATTAATGAAGTATGACGCTGCACTGTCAGTACACTTGTCCCTGTTTGTGATTGGTCAAATGTTGCTAACCCCGCCCCTTTCACGTGAACGCCCTCTCAGCTGGAGAGAGAAACCCTGGCTTGATTTACCGAGTTGATAACCAGCGTCGTAGGACCGCTTAGCGAGATCTCGTTTGTTAGGGTTAGTTAAGATAAGTCAAACATATCCAGGGTCTGTTGAACTGGCTTCGTAGAACAGGGCACAGGTGGCTGCATAGCAGCGCTAATGTCAAAGACACAAACATTATATTTTTATTTTACCAGGATGCGACAAAAATATTTGGGAAGGCTTAGCCTTCCCTAGCCTACAGTACCCGCCACCCCTGCCCTTTCCAATGATGACCGCATGGGGGATTTTAGGGGGATCACCACATGATTCGGGACTCCCTGAAAATGAGGTTATTGTGTGAAGTGGATTTAAGATTCAGACACTGATTTCATTCGGTAACTGATTTTTCTTTTAGAAATAAGACGGACTTACTTTCACAGATTGGCACAGAGGACCATGCTCCGTTTATACACCGCGCTGTGGCGTCACGGTCTTTGTGTTCATATCCTTCGTCACATCTTACCCAGATTTGTTCTCTCTCCCCATACCAACCATCTGTGCTTGCATCGTAGTCTCCATTTGGGGTAGTCAGTGGCACCCAGGCTTTTTCATCTGAGTTGAAAAATAAATTAATACAATTTGAAATAAAGTGCAGCACACGACAGGTCCTATGCGTTGTCCTTATTCAGTGGACGTTGGGGCCCCCAAAGACTTTTTCAAGATCAACAATGAAGAAGAAAATTATACCATCTCACAGTCTTTTCATTTTTAAGATGCCATTATTTGAGTGAACAATATCTCTTAAGGTTTTATTAAACCAAACATTATTGTTAAATTTAACCCGAACTCATATATTTATTTCATTGTTTTATATTAAATAAGTTCCAACTCTTGAAATGTTATACTAAAATATGTGTGTGCCGCCGGGGTGTGTTGGTGTTTGTGTGATTGATATCTGTGTGTTGGTGTTTGTGTGATTGATATCTGTGTGTTGGTGTTTGTGTGATTGATATCTGTGTGTTGGTGTTTGTGTGATTGATATCTGTGTGTTGGTGTTTGTGTGATTGATATCTGTGTGTTGGTGTTTGTGTGATTGATATCTGTGTGTTGGTGTTTGTGTGATTGATATCTGTGTGTTGGTGTTTGTGTGATTGATATCTGTGTGTTGGTGTTTGTGTGATTGATATCTGTGTGTTGGTGTTTGTGTGATTGATATCTTTGTGTTGGTGTTTGTGTGATTGATATCTGTGTGTTGGTGTTTGTGTGATTGATATCTGTGTGTTGGTGTTTGTGTGATTGATATCTGTGTGTTGGTGTTTGTGTGATTGATATCTGTGTGTTGGTGTTTGTGTGATTGATATCTGTGTGTTGGTGTTTGTGTGATTGATATCTGTGTGTTGGTGTTTGTGTGATTGATATCTGTGTTGGTGTTTGTGTGATTGATATCTGTGTGTTGGTGTCATTGCTGAAGATGGATGGAAACATTTTACAACTAATGTACAACAAATATATCATTAAAACAAATCTCTCAAGTAAGTGTCATACAGGTACAAAAGCAGGACATTATCCTTTAAATCCCAATCAGAATTAAATGAAAATAAATCTTTGGGCAGAACTGAAAGGTTTTTCCAAAAGGGATAATAAAGAAAAGAACAACACTGCACCGTGAAAAGCACAACGTAGAGTGGCTCGTTTAAAACAACCACCAGAAAACTATAGAAAACGTACCTACATTGGGGTTTACTCACCAACCCTTCACTGCTGGTCCCCCACCAACCCTTCACTGCTGGTCCCCCACCAACCCTTCACTGCTGGTCCCCCACCAACCCTTCACTGCTGGTCCCCCACCAACCCTTCACTGCTGGTCCCCCACCAACCCTTCACTGCTGGTCCCCCACCAACCCTTCACTGCTGGTCCCCCACCAACCCTTCACTGCTGGTCCCCCACCAACCCTTCACTGCTGGTCCCCCACCAACCCTTCACTGCTGGTCACTGCTGGTCCCTCACCAACCCTTCACTGCTGGTCCCCCACCAACCCTTCACTGCTGGTCCCCCACCAACCCTTCACTGCTGGTCCCCCACCAACCCTTCACTGCTGGTCCCCCACCAACCCTTCACTGCTGGTCCCCCACCAACCCTTCACTGCTGGTCCCCCACCAACCCTTCACTGCTGGTCCCCCACCAACCCTTCATGCTGGTCCCTCACCAACCCTTCACTGCTGGTCCCCCACCAACCCTTCACTGCTGGTCCCCACCAACCCTTCACTGCTGGTCCCCCACCAACCCTTCACTGCTGGTCCCCACCAACCCTTCACTGCTGGTCCCCCACCAACCCTTCACTGCTGGTCCCCCACCAACCCTTCACTGCTGGTCCCCACCAACCCTTCACTGCTGGTCCCCCACCAACCCTTCACTGCTGGTCCCCCACCAACCCTTCACTGCTGGTCCCCACCAACCCTTCACTGCTGGTCCCCACCAACCCTTCACTGCTGGTCCCCCACCAACCCTTCACTGCTGGTCCCCACCAACCCTTCACTGCTGGTCCCCCACCAACCCTTCACTGCTGGTCCCCCACCAACCCTTCACTGCTGGTCCCCACCAACCCTTCACTGCTGGTCCCCCACCAACCCTTCACTGCTGGTTTAAGTCCGTCGTGACAGGCATAACTGAGCGTGTCTTCATGATTATAAGCTGATTCCAGGGGGAAAAACCCCGCCATTCAGACTGGGAGCAGGACAAGGCTGAGCGGCACTTTGTGCTGAAATATAACGACAAACATAACTGTCAAATAATATATGTCCAGACTAATGAAGAAGTTTCTAAGCAACAAAGTTGAATTCCCTTACCATGCAGCACTTGTGGATTCCAAACCAGGAGAAAAACTCCAAGATATCTCACGCACATTTCGTCAGGAATGAAATAATAATGCCAAAAGGGTTTCAGTTCAGATCAGGACCAGTTAATAATTGTTGAGGGCAATCCGCCAAAAAGCAAAGAAGTTAAGAAATAGTAAAGTTGAGTTCGGGGCATCATGCTGTGCACACCAACAGCCTCCGTGGACTTCAGTTGAGATCAACAGTGTGTACAGCTGTTTTTATCATTATCCTGCTTTGGTTCACACATTCATTCTTTTTAACCAAATCAAATCCTAGTCCTCCAATATTTATGCTAAATATCATTTGGAATCATACCCCTTACTTATTTTGTGAAAACTGATTTAAAGTGGGCACTAGCTCTCTGTTCCTGTTCAAGGACACATTTGATGCTGAGAAACATTCTGTATTGAGCTTCTTCTGCCGGCCATATGCTCCCAACCTCATGTTTTATTCATTTGTATCTACATCTGAAAGATAGTATTGCAAATTACGATTGTGTTGTCAAACCAACTTTAAAGGTGCATTCCACTACCGACTGTATCTGAGTGTTGAATGCAGCGCTGGTTAAGTAAATAAAAGCCATTTGGCTTTGTATTATGGTCCAAGAGTTGATCAACTATGACTTCATTAATAATTAATTAATGATCAAATAGGAATATAATTGTCTTTTAAATAACGTAAACTAAAGGGAACAATCTATTTGACATAGCTGAAGCTCTGGCCTTCCTTAAAAGCAAAAACTAATTTCATAAAAATCACAGTTGTATTACACACAATGCACTGTTTTTAGAGAACTACAAATCGTAACTAATGCACCATAATACATTCTGATGAATACAAACAATTATTATGAATACAAATTAAATAAAATAAGCCTCTGTGAGTTACTACAAGCTATAAAGTACATTTTAAAAACGTTTTATATAGTAGAAAACAACATTAAGCTCACTGCGGGACGTTTCAGAAATGCGTGTGTCCACCACGACAAGGATCCTCATTCCCTTTACATTGGGGTTGTTTCCGTGACTCCACCACGTAATGCGGTGTTAAGGAGAAGTGTTCATTTCACGAGACCAGGTTGGTACCATGGTTGGTACTGACAGCGCAGCCTCATACTTCCTGAATGAAAAGTAAACTATAATATTAGACAAAATATGGTAAAAAAAAAACACCGAGTGTTTGAATGCGTCCATTAACAGGTTTATGATATCACTGCCCCGTCTAAGACACGATCTGACTTTCATTACATTTGACTCGAGTGTTTCCTCAACTTAATGTGTTGCTTAAAATAATCCTTCTGCAGACAGTATGTGACACTGTGAGTGTTGCACGGCCAGATCCGGCTCAGCTGACTCAGATGAATGAGGCGAGTAAACACATCTGACGCCGCGGTGAAACTCGAGCGATTATTCGCATCGCGTCCGGTGTGAGCGCACCATTATTACAAGTATTATATCATTATATAATTACAAATATATCCCTACTCTCAGTACAGCGCCACTTTCCGAACAGGAAATGCACGCAAATACAATCTTTTATATATATATATATATTATTAATAATAATATATATATAAATAAATAAAGACCCCAGCTAGAAATGTTTGGTTCTAAAAACATTCTGAGAATGTTACCATTCACTGTTCTAGGAATGTTTTCAGCGGGAAGTTTTCTTTTGGTTCCCAGAATGTTCTTCTGAAAGGTTGGATAACGTTCTCTAAAAACACTCTTAAAATGCTTGGTGATAACCTTTTTAGATGTTTTTGATAACATTGTTAAACATTATGCCCTACTGTTCTTAAAACGTTTTCAGCTGCAAGTTCGATTTTTTCCTGTTGCCAGAATGTTCTTATTGTAGAGTAGGATAACGTGCTTTATCGTTCCGATTTATCAGAAGTCTTTTCTTTTTTTTAAATGCGAGACCAGCAGCTAGTTCAAGTCACTGTCGGTGTCACATGAACTGGAGGGACCCAGCATCAGACTCGGAGTCAGCTGGGAAAGTAACATTTGTTTATGAAGAGAGAGACACACAGTAGAAACAAACACATGCAAACACTAACAGGGGTTTCAGGGACGGGCAGTGACAGTCGGTCCGTTCTTCTATATGTCTGTCGGTCTCAAATCTAAAGGTTGCAATAACGGTTTTTATCCAATATGCATAAACAGCGGACACTGTTTCTACGCAGCCTCACAAAGCACACACGGCCAGATATCTTATCCAACAGGTAGAACCTACAGACGAGACACAACCTTTATAGTCAGAAAAGAGTGATTATTTTCTGATATTTTACACATGATATTATGAATACTGTGGGCCTACATACCTTAGTGCAGGGGTCAGCAACAGGCGGACCGCGGTCCGGATCCGGACCCAGACGCCGACCTATACGGACCCGGGCCTATAATCAATACATTAGTAGGGGATTTCAATTTTGACGGGGCGATTTTATTTTAACCGCTGCCAACAGGGGCGAAAGAGACGACTGAGCGATACAGGGAGAGAAACACAGAAGAAGAGCGAAGAGAGCGGCAGATAGAAGCGGAGAGGAAAGTGAGTGAAGAGAAGAGTAGCGATACAGGAGAGAAGCGGAGAGGAGAGTGAGTGAAGAGAAGAGTTAGCGATACAGGGAGAGAAGCGGAGAGGAGCGTGAACAGGCGTGTTAGCGGCAGACAGGGAGAGACAAATAATTACACATGGCGCTCTCCAAGAAGAGGAACGTGGACAGTGAGAACAGAGCTTTTAACCCTGAGTGGACTCATTCATGTTCATCCTGCCCACTGGGAGCACAGAACCAGAGTGTGTATCGTGGCGCTCATTAAAAGTGCCAAAACGCCACTATGAGACAAAACACAAAGTGTTTGACCAAACATTCCCTCTCAAGTCAGAACTGAGGTCACAACAAATAAATATGGTTCCAGGGCAGGCTAACCGAGGCTAACCAATGAGCACCTGCATGTGTGTGTGAGAATGGCCCTGACACCATTTCAGCCCAGATCTAAACTCCTGGCCGGACAGGCTCCAGCTCAATTCTCGCACTGAATAAAAAAAAGTGAGTGAGGGAATATAAGAGGGAGAGAAAGAGACACTTTAAAACTGTTCAATTGTTCTATAATATAATTGTTCTATAATCGGCTGAAACTGTTAAGTCATGATGTGAAACGGTTAACAAAGAAAAAGGGAAACTCAAGCTGCTGCTACACTTTATTTTATTTATCTAAAATTAAGCACTTTTAAGATGCACATATTTTCAAAAGCTATTTTTTTTTTTCTCCTATTTTATTTTTAAATGCAGCCAGAGAGGAACATTACACAGATCCACAGTATGTTACTGTATCTGTATAGTTCAATGTTAATTGACAATAAATATTGTTGTTTATGAATCTTTCTTTATTTGATTGGCAGTCAGTTGATGATGACATGCAGACGTTGATAAAGCTGCAGCTACTTCAATATATATCACACTAATTCATAAAGCAACTTAGACATGTTGATGTTCCGGACCTTTGCATGGGGACATTTTCTCTAACTGGACCTCGTTGAATTTTAGTTGAATACCCCTGCCTTAGTGTGAGTATAAGTGCATGTGAGTGAATATTGGCATGCACATTCGTTGTTATACGTCCTATTCATTGTCTCAATGCGCTCATACATCTTAAGAAAGTTATCAAAAACATCTCAAGAATGTTTTTAGAGAACGTTCTCCAACCTTTCAGAAGAACATTCTGGGAACCAAAAGAAAACGTCCCGCTGAAAACATTCCTAGAACAGTGAATGGTAACAACACGTCTAGCCGGGAACTCACACATGCCACCGCAAACATGCAATATCTGCTCACAGCTTATCATGAATTACGTACTTGTTTGTTTTTTCAAAAGGAAAATATGGCGACATCAGATTTTTTTAAAACATCATTTTCAAACAAATGCAACAAGTTTGTTTTTTAAAGCGCTCTAGAAATAAATCTGACGTTGACCGTGACCGTGTTAATATTTGCCATCACAGGAACGTTTCATAAAAAAAGAATAGCCTCCTGAAAACCTATAAAAAACGTTCTATCATCTCAGGCCTCAATAACATCCTCAAAACATCCTTGTAGTGTTGCAGGTAAAACGTTATGTCTTAGGTTTGTGTGCAGGTTCAGAGTTTTAAACGGAAAACAAATATGTGTGGATCAAAAATACATATGTAAAACTTTTTTCTGTATTTGGATCTTATTTACATGAATATGAGACCATAGTTTAAACGTGTTTTGTGTTCAGCGTGGCGCAGCGAGGCTCAGTCCTGCCTCCGGTCTGCTCTGCAGCAGCAGGGGGTGCTGAGGGTGCAGCAGCATGACGCCCAGCAGGGGGCGCTGCTGCTGCTGCTTTGGGGAACAGCTGTGGACTGGCTGCCGCGCTTCAGAGACAAAGGTTCAAATACACAGAAAATGACACCAGCAAATATCCTGTTTGGAACGTTTATTTTCCTTTATTTATCATGGTTAATTCTCTTCTTTCCACTTTTTTAAGTATTTTAAGTATTGTGTCGTATTATAAAATCTATCGACCGACCAAACGACCTACCGACCTACCGACCGACCGACCTACCGACCGACCAAACAACCGACCGACCTACCGACCGACCAAACGACCTACCGACCGACCCACCGACCGCCGACCGACCGACCGACCTACAAACTCGACCGCCGACCAAACGACCAAACACCCGACCGACCTACCGACCGACCAAACAACCGACCTACCGACCGACCGACCGACCGACCGACCTACCGACCGACCAAACAACCGACCGACCTACCGACCGACCAAACGACCTACCGACCGACCGACCGACCGACCAACGACCGACCGACCGACCTACCTACCTACCGACCGACCAAACAACCGACCGACCGACCGACCGAACCAAACGACCCACCGACCGACCCACCGACCGACCGACCGACCGACCAACCGACCGACCCCCGACCGACCAAACGACCGACCGACCGACCGACCAAACGACCGACCGACCTACCGACCGACCAAACAACCGACCTACCGACCGACCGCCAAACGACCGACCCGACCGACCTACCGACCGACCAAACAACCGACCGACCTACCGACCGACCAAACGACCTACCGACCGACCAAACGACCTACCGACCGACCGACCGACCGACCAAACGACCGACCGACCGACCTACCGACCGACCAAACGACCGACCGACCGACCGACCGACCAAACGACCCACCGACCGACCGACCCCCGACCGACCGACCGACCTACCGACCGACCAACCGACCGACCCCCCGACCGACCAAACGACCGACCGACCGAACCGAACGAC
>JAAKFY010000019.1:1120038-1136842 GCA_011823955.1 Dissostichus mawsoni | reverse complement strand
TCTAATCCTCTACAGTTCAGAGGTTACATGTTGTACTTCTACCTCCTCTACAGTTCAGAGTACATGTTGTACTTCTCCTACAGTTCAGGTACATGTTGTACTTTTACTCCACTACAGTTCAGAGGTACATGGAGTACTTTCTACTCCTCTACAGTTCAGAGGTACATGGTGTACTTCTACTCCTCTACAGTTCAGAGTACTGGTGTACTTCTACTCCACTACAGTTCAGAGGTACATGGTGTACTTCTACTCCTCTACAGTTCAGAGGTACATGGTGTACTTCTACTCCTCTACAGTTCAGAGGTACATGGTGTACTTCTACTCCTCTACAGTCAGAGGTACATGGTGTACTTCTACTCCTCTACAGTTCAGAGGTACATGGTGTACTTCTACTCCCACAGTTTCAGGTACATGGTGTACTTCTACTCCTCTACAGTTCAGAGGTACATGGTGTACTTTTACTCCTCTACAGTTCAGAGGTACATGGTGTACTTTTACTCCTCTACAGTTCAGAGGTACATGGGTACTTCTCCTCTACAGTTCAGAGGTAGATGGTGTACTTCTACTCCTCTACAGTTCAGAGGTACATGTGTACTTCTACTCCACTACAGTTCAGAGTACATGTTGTACTTCTACTCCACTACAGTTCAGAGGTACATGGTGTACTTTTACTCCCTACAGTTCGAGGTACATGGGTACTTCTACTCCACTACAGTTTCAGAGGGTACATGTTGTACTTTTACTCCTCTACAGTTCAGAGGTACATGGGTACTTTCTACTCCTCTACAGTTCAGAGGTACATGGTGTACTTCTACTCCTCTACAGTTCAGAGGTACATGGTGTACTCTACTCCACTACAGTTCAGAGGTACATGTTGTACTTTTACTCCACTACAGTTCAGAGGTACATGGTGTACTTCTACTCCACTACAGTTCGAGGTACATGTTACTTTTACTCCACTACAGTTCAGAGGTACATGGTGTACTTTTACTCCACTACAGTTCAGAGGTACATGTTGTACTTTTACTCCACTACAGTTCAGAGGTACATGGTTACTTTTTACTCCACTACAGTTCAGAGGTACATGGTGTACTTCTACTCCACTACAGTTCAGAGGTACATGTTGTACTTTTACTCCACTACAGTTCAGAGGTACATGGTGTACTTCTACTCCTCTACAGTTCAGAGGTACATGGTGTACTTCTACTCCTACAGTTCAGAGGTACATGGAGTACTTCTACTCCTCTACAGTTCAGAGGTACATGGTGTACTTCTACTCTCTACAGTTCAGAGGTACATGTGTACTTTACTCCACTACAGTTCAGATGGTACATGGTGTACTTCTACTCCTCTACAGTTCAGAGGTACATGGTGTACTTCTACTCCTCTACAGTTCAGAGGTACATGGTGTACTTCTACTCCTCTACAGTTCAGAGGTACATGGAGTACTTTACTCCACTACAGTTCAGAGGTACATGGTGTACTTTTACTCCTCTACAGTTCAGAGGTACATGGTGTACTTCTACTCCCTACAGTTCAGAGTAACATGGTGTACTTTACTCCACTACAGTTCAGAGGTACATGTTACTTCTACTCCACTACAGTTCAGAGGTACATGGTTACTTTTACTCCACTACAGTTTCAGAGGTACATTGGTGTACTTCTACTCCACTACAGTTCAGAGTTACATGGTGTACTTCTACTCCACTACAGTTCAGAGTACATGGTGTACTTCTACTCCCTACAGTTCAGAGGTACATGGTGTACTTCTACTCCTCTACAGTTCAAGGTACATGGTGTACTTCTACTCCTCTACAGTTCAGGTACATGGTGTTACTTCTACTCCTCTACAGTTCAGAGGTACATGGTGTACTTCTACTCCTCTACAGTTCAGAGGTACATGGTGTACTTTTACTCCTCTACAGTTCAGAGGTACATGTGTACTTCTACTCCTCTACAGTTCAGAGGTACATGTTGTACTTCTACTCCTCTACAGTTCAGAGGTACATGGTACTTTTACTCGCCTACAGTTCAGAGTACATGGTGTACTTCTACTCCTCTACAGTTCAGAGTACATGGTGTACTTTTACTCCACTACAGTTCAGAGGTACATGGTGTACTTTACTCCTACAGTTCAGAGGTACATGGTGTACTTCTACTCCACTACAGTCAGAGGTACATGGTGTACTTCTACTCCACTACAGTTCAGAGTACATGGTTTACTTCTACTCCTCTACAGTTCAGAGGTACATGGTGTACTTCTACTCCACTACAGTTCAGAGGTACATGTGTACTTCTACTCCACTACAGTTCAGAGGTACATGGTGTACTTCTACTCCATCTACAGTTCAGAGGTACATGGTGTACTTCTACTCCTCTACAGTTCAGAGGTACATTGTACTTCTACTCCCTACAGTTCAGAGGTACATGGTGTACTTCTACTCCACTACAGTTCAGAGGTACTGGTGTACTTTACTCCTCTACAGTTTCAGAGTACATGGTGTACTTCTACTCCTCTAGAGTTCAGAGGTACATGGTTACTTCTACTCCACTACAGTTCAGAGTACATGTTGTACTTTTACTCCACTACAGTTCAGAGGTACATGGTGTACTTCTACTCCTCTACAGTTCAGAGGTACATGTTGTACTTTTACTCCACTACAGTTCAGAGTACATGGTGTACTTCTACTCCTCTACAGTTCAGAGGTACATGTTGTACTTTTACTCCACTACAGTTCAGAGGTACATGGTGTACTTTTACTCCTCTACAGTTCAGAGGTACATGTTGTACTTTACTCCCTACAGTTCAGAGGTACATGGTGTACTTTTACTCCTCTACAGTTCAGAGTACATGTGTACTTCTACTCCACTACAGTTCAGAGGTACATGGTGTACTTTTACTCCTCTACAGTTCAGAGGTACATGGTGTACTTCTACCCACTAACGTTCAGAGGTACATGTGTACTTTTACTCCACTACAGTTCAGAGGTACATGGTGTACTTCTACTCCACTACAGTTCAGAGGTACATGTTCTTTTACTCCACTACAGTTTCAGAGGTACATGGTGTACTTCTACTCCACTACAGTTCAGAGGTACATGTTGTACTTTTACTCCACTCTACAGTTCAGAGGTACATGGTGTACTTCTACTCCACTACAGTTCAGAGGTACATGTTGTACTTTTACTCCTCTACAGTTCAGAGGTACATGGTGTACTTCTACTCCTACAGTTCAGAGGTACATGTTGTACTTTTACTCCTCTACAGTTCAGAGGTACATGGTGTACTTCTACTCCTACAGTTCAGAGGTACATGGAGTACTTCTACTCCTCTACAGTTCAGAGGTACATGGTGTACTTCTACTCCACTACAGTTCAGAGGTACATGGAGTACTTCTACTCCACTACAGTTCAGAGGTACATGGTACTTCTATCCACTACAGTTCAGAGGTACATGGTGTACTTCTACTCCACTACAGTTCAGAGGTACATGGTGTACGTGTACTCCTCTACAGTTCAGAGGTACATGGTGTACTTCTACTCCACTACAGTTCAGAGGTACATGGTGTACTTCTTCTCCTCTACAGTTCAGAGGTACATGGTGTACTTCTACTCCTACAGTTCAGAGGTACATGGTGTACTTCTTCTCCTCTACAGTTCAGAGGTACATGTGTACTTCTACTCCACTACAGTTCAGAGGTACATGGTGTACTTCTACTCCTCTACAGTTCAGAGGTACATGTGTACTTCTACTCCTCTACAGTTCAGAGGTACATGGAGTACTTCTACTCCACTACAGTTCAGAGGTACATGGTGTACTTCTTCTCCTCTACAGTTCAGAGGTACATGGAGTACTTCTACTCCACTACAGTTCAGAGTACATGGTGTACTTCTTCTCCTCTACAGTTCAGAGGTACATGGAGTACTTCTACTCCACTACAGTTCAGAGGTACATGGTGTACTTCTACTCCACTACAGTTCAGAGGTACATGGTGTACTTCTACTCCACTACAGTTCAGAGGTACAGGTGTACTTCTACTCCTCTACAGTTCAGAGGTACATGGTGTACTTCTACTCCTCTACAGTTCAGAGGTACATGGTGTACTTCTACTCACTACAGTTCAGAGGTACATGGTGTACTTCTACTCCTCTGAAGTTTCAGAGGTACATGGTGTACTTCTACCCTCTACTACAGTTCAGAGGTACATGGTGTACTTCTACTGCACTACAGTTCAGAGTACATGGTGTACTTCTACTCCTCTACAGTTCAGAGGTACATGGTGTACTTCTACTGCACTACAGTTCAGAGGTACATGGTGTACTTCTTCTCCTCTACAGTTCAGAGGTACATGGTGTACTTCTACTCCTACAGTTCAGAGGTACATGGTGTACTTCTTCTCCTCTACAGTTCAGAGGTACATGGTGTACTTCTACTCCACTACATTCAGAGGTACATGGTGTACTTCTACTCCTCTACAGTTCAGAGGTACATGGTGTACTTCTACTGCCACTACAGTTCAGAGGTACATGGTGTACTTCTACTCCTCTACAGTTCAAGGTACATGGTGTACTTCTACTGCACTACAGTTTCAGAGGTACATGGTGTACTTTCTACTCCTCTACAGTTCAGAGGTACATGGTGTACTTCTACTCCACTACAGTTCAGAGGTACATGGTGTACTTTCTACTCCTCTACAGTTCAGAGGTACATGGTGTACTTCTACTCACTACAGTTCAGAGGTACATGGTGTACTTCTACTCCTCTACAGTTCAGAGGTACATGGTGTACTTCTACTCCTCTACAGTTCAGAGGTACATGGTGTACTTTACTCACTACAGTTCAGAGGTACATGGTGTACTTCTACTCCTCTACAGTTCAGAGGTACATGGTGTACTTCTACTCCTCTACAGTTCAGAGGTACATGGTGTACTTCTACTCCACTACAGTTCAGAGTACATGGTGTACTTCTACTCCTCTACATTCAGAGGTACATGTGTACTTTTCCTCCACTACATGTATTAATCCCTTTAGTTACTTCACAGATGTGGATGAATGATGTGAAATATAATCAAGTGTTAAATCAGACTTTAGTTCCACCTGGAGTAAATCCTCAAGCTACCCTGCAGTATACAAAGTCATTCAAACTAGCTGCACCTTTACCAGCTTTGAGAACACTTTCATGATCAATCATTATAAAACATATCATATATATTATTCTGAAATGGACCAATCTGCACAATGACTACTTTTACTGTCGCTACTTTCACTATATTTTGATGAGAATACTTTTCTACTTTTACTTGAGGAACATTTTGAATGCAGGACTTTTACTGTAACAGAGTATTCCTACACTCTGGTACTTCTACTTTTACTCAAGTACAAGATCTGAGTACTTCTACTTTTACTCAAGTACAAGATCTGAGTACTTCTACTTTTACTCAAGACAAGATCTGAGTACTTCTACTTTTACTCAGTACAAGATCTGAGTACTTCTACTTTTACTCAAGTACAAGATCTGAGTACTTCTACTTTTACTCAAGTACAAGATCTGAGTACTTCTACTTTTACTCAAGACAAGATCTGAGTACTTCTACTTTTACTCAAGTACAAGATCTGAGTACTTCTACTTTTACTCAAGTACAAGATCTGAGTACTTCTACTTTTACTCAAGTACAATATCTGAGTACTTCTACTTTTACTCAAGTACAGATCTGAGTACTTCTACTTTTACTCAAGTACAAGATCTGAGTACTTCTACTTTTACTACAAGATCTGAGTACTTCTACTTTTACTCAAGTACAAGATCTGAGTACTTCTACTTTTACTCAAGTACAGATCTGAGTACTTCTACTTTTACTCAAGTACAAGATCTGAGTACTTCTACTTTTACTCAAGTACAAGATCTGAGTACTTCTACTTTTACTCAAGTACAAGATCTGAGTACTTCTACTTTTACTACAAGATCTGAGTACTTCTACTTTTACTCAAGTACAAGATCTGAGTACTTCTACTTTTACTACAAGATCTGAGTACTTCTACTTTTACTCAAGTACAAGATCTGAGTACTTCTACTTTTACTCAAGTACAATATCTGAGTACTTCTACTTTTACTCAAGTACAAGATCTGAGTACTTCTACTTTTACTCAAGTACAAGATCTGAGTACTTCTACTTTTACTCAAGTACCAGATCTGAGTACTTCATATTTCAGATACTACTCTCACTTCTTAAGGATCTCATCATCTCTGATCTCCAGTCGGTCCATTTGATTTGAATGAACAGTGTGTTGCCTCTCTATCAGATGTTAACCTGTAGTGTGTTGCCTCTCTATCAGATGTTAACCTGTAGTGTGTTGCCTCTCTATCAGATGTAACCTGTAGGTGTTGCCTCTCTATCAGATGTTAACCTGTAGTGTGTTGCCTCTCTATCAGATGTTAACCTGTAGTGTGTTGCCTCTCTATCAGACGTTAACCTGTAGTGTGTTGCCTCTCTATCAGATGTTAACCTGTAGTGTGTTGCCTCTCTATCAGATGTTAACCTGTAGTGTGTGCCTCTCTATCAGATGTTAACTGTAGTGTGTTGCCTCTCTATCAGATGTTAACCTGTAGTGTGTTGCCTCTATCAGATGTAACCTGTAGTTGTTGCCTCTCTATCAGATGTTAACCTGTAGTGTGTTGCCTCTCTATCAGACGTTAACCTGTAGTGTGTTGCCTCTCTATCAGATGTTAACCTGTAGTGTGTTGCCTCTCTATCAGATGTTAACCTGTAGTGTGTTGCCTCTCTATCAGATGTTAACCTGTAGTGTGTTGCCTCTCTATCAGATGTTAACCTGTAGTGTGTTGCCTCTCTATCAGACGTTAACCTGTAGTGTGTTGCCTCTCTATCAGATGTTAACCTGTAGTGTGTTGCCTCTCTATCAGACGTAACCTGTAGTTGTTGCCTCTCTATCAGACGTTAACCTGTAGTGTGTTGCCTCTCTATCAGATGTTAACCTGTAGTGTGTTGCCTCTCTATCAGACGTTAACCTGTAGTGTGTTGCCTCTCTATCAGATGTTAACCTGTAGTGTGTTGCCTCTCTATCAGATGTTAACCTGTAGTGTGTTGCCTCTCTATCAGATGTTAACCTGTAGTGTGTTGCCTCTCTATCAGATGTTAACCTGTAGTGTGTTGCCTCTCTATCAGATGTTAACCTGTAGTGTGTTACCTCTCTATCAGATGTTAACCTGTAGTGTGTTGCTCTCTATCAGATGTTAACCTGTAGTGTGTTGCTCTATCAGATGTTAACCTGTAGTGTGTTGCTCTCTATCAGATGTTAACCTGTAGTGTGTTGCCTCTCTATCAGATGTTAACCTGTAGTGTGTTGCCTCTCTATCAGATGTTAACCTGTAGTGTGTTGCCTCTCTATCAGACGTTAACCTGTAGTGTGTTGCCTCTCTATCAGACGTTAACCTGTAGTGTGTTGCCTCTCTATCAGATGTTAAACCTGTAGTGTGTTGCCTCTCTATCAGATGTTAACCTGTAGTGTGTTGCCTCTCTATCAGATGTTAACCTGTAGTGTGTTGCCTCTCTATCAGACGTTAACCTGTAGTGTGTTGCCTCTCTATCAGATGTTAACCTGTAGTGTGTTGCCTCTCTATCAGACGTTAACCTGTAGTGTGTTGCCTCTCTATCAGACGTTAACCTGTAGTGGTGCCTCTATCAGATGTTAACCTGTAGTGTGTTGCCTCTCTATCAGATGTTAACCTGTAGTGTGTTACCTCTCTATCAGACGTTAACCTGTAGTGTGTTGCCTCTCATCAGATGTTAACCTGTAGTGTGTTGCCTCTCTATCAGATGTTAACCTGTAGTGTGTTGCCTCTCTATCAGATGTTAACCTGTAGTGTGTTGCCTCTCTATCAGACGTTAACCTGTAGTGTGTTGCTCTTTATCAGACGTTAACCTAGTGTGTTACCTCTCTATCAGATGTTAACCTGTAGTGTGTTGCCTCTTTATCAGACGTTAACCTGTAGTGTGTTACCTCTCTATCAGATGTTAACCTGTAGTGTGTTGCCTCTTATCAGACGTTAACCTGTAGTGTGTTGCCTCTCTATCAGACGTTAACCTGTAGTGTGTTGCCTCTCTATCAGATGTTAACCTGTAGTGTGTTGCCTCTCTATCAGATGTTAACCTGTAGTGTGTTGCCTCTCTATCAGATGTTAACCTGTAGTGTGTTGCCTCTCTATCAGATGTTAACCTGTAGTGTGTTGCCCTCTATCAGATGTTAACCTGTAGTGTGTTGCCTCTCTATCAGATGTTAACCTGTAGTGTGTTGCCTCTCTATCAGATGTTAACCTGTAGTGTGTTGCCTCTATCAGATGTTAACCTGTAGTGTGTTGCCTCTCTATCAGATGTTAACCTGTAGTGTGTTGCCCTCTATCAGATGTTAACCTGTAGTGTGTTGCCTCTCTATCAGATGTTAACCTGTAGTGTGTTGCCTCTCTATCAGATGTTAACCTGTAGTGTGTTGCCTCTCTATCAGACGTTAACCTGTAGTGTGTTTCTCTATCAGATGTTAACCTGTAGTGTGTTGCCTCTCTATCAGATGTTAACCTGTAGTGTGTTGCCTCTCTATCAGATGTTAACCTGTAGTGTGTTGCCTCTCTATCAGATGTTAACCTGTAGTGTGTTGCCTCTCTATCAGATGTTAACCTGTAGTGTGTTGCCTCTATCAGATGTTAACCTGTAGTGTGTTGCCTCTCTATCAGATGTTAACCTGTAGTGTGTTGCCTCTCTATCAGATGTTAACCTGTAGTGTGTTGCTCTCTATCAGATGTTAACCTGTAGTGTGTTGCCTCTCTATCAGATGTTAACCTGTAGTGTGTTGCCTCTCTATCAGATGTTAACCTGTAGTGTGTTGCCTCTCTATCAGATGTTAACCTGTAGTGTGTTGCCTCTCTATCAGATGTTAACCTGTAGTGTGTTGCCTCTCTATCAGATGTTAACCTGTAGTGTGTTGCCTCTTATCAGATGTTAACCTGTAGTGTGTTGCCTCTCTATCAGGTTAACCTGTAGTGTGTTGCCTCTCTATCAGATGTTAACCTGTAGTGTGTTGCCTCTCTATCAGATGTTAACCTGTAGTGTGTTGCCTCTCTATCAGACGTTAACCTGTAGTGTGTTGCCTCTCTATCAGATGTTAACCTGTAGTGTGTTGCCTCTCTATCAGATGTTAACCTGTAGTGTGTTGCCTCTTATCAGATGTTAACCTGTAGTGTGTTGCCTCTCTATCAGATGTTAACCTGTAGTGTGTTGCCTCTCTATCAGATGTTAACCTGTAGCGTGTTGCCTCTCTATCAGATGTTAACCTGTAGTGTGTTGCCTCTCTATCAGACGTTAACCTGTAGCGTGTTGCCTCTCTATCAGATGTTAACCTGTAGTGTTGCCTCTCTATCAGATGTTAACCTGTAGTGTGTTGTCTCTCTATCAGATGTTAACCTGTAGGTGTTGCCTCTCTATCAGATGTTAACCTGTAGTGTGTTGCCTCTCTATCAGATGTTAACCTGTAGTGTGTTGCCTCTCTATCAGACGTTAACCTGTAGTGTGTTCTCTATCAGATGTTAACCTGTAGTGTGTTACCTCTCTATCAGATGTTAACCTGTAGTGTGTTGCCTCTCTATCAGATGTTAACCTGTAGTGTGTTGCCTCTCTATCAGATGTTAACCTGTAGTGTGTTACCTCTCTATCAGATTAACCTGTAGTGTGTTACCTTCTATCAGACATTAACCTGTAGTGTGTTACCTCTCTATCAGATTAACCTGTAGTGTGTTGCCTCTTATCAGACGTTAACCTGTAGTGTGTTGCCTCTCTATCAGACTTAACCTGTAGTGTGTTACCTCTCTATCAGATTAACCTGTAGTGTGTTGCCTCTCTATCAGACGTTAACCTGTAGTGTGTTACCTCTCTATCAGACGTTAACCTGTAGTGTGTTGCCTCTCTATCAGATGTTAACCTGTAGTGTGTTCCTCTCTATCAGACATTAACCTGTAGTGTGTTGCCTCTCTATCAGATGTTAACCTGTAGTGTGTTGCCTCTCTATCAGACGTTAACCTGTAGTGTGTTACCTCTCTATCAGATTAACCTGTAGTGTGTTGCCTCTCTATCAGATGTTAACCTGTAGTGTGTTGCCTCTCTATCAGATGTTAACCTGTAGTGTGTTGCCTCTCTATCAGATGTTAACCTGTAGTGTGTGAATATAAAATGGAAGAAGATAAAACAGAACAGTTTGATTAGCGTTAGCACCAAGAAGACAGTGAACTGGTGAAGGTGTTTTAATATACATTTATTTGATTGGATTAATGACAAACCATACCGGTCGTCTCTGGGTGACAATAGAGATTAATTTTTACCAAAAATTTCCAAATGTAATAATGTTACAGTTTAACGTATGTCCTGAGTAAAGATAACACAACGACAACACGTGCATTCATCAGCCTCTCGTTTACTGTACAGTTACTTAAATTACATTTAATGGTTCCATATTTAAACACTCCTCAACCCCAGTGAGGTGTTTCAGGATGACTGCTGAGCTTTCTGTCAAAGCACCGATGTAAAACACAGTATAATAATAATGTATATTTATAATGATTCCCCATCAGGATGCAGATGAGGGTCAGAGATGAGGGTCAGATGGGGGTCAGATGGAGGGCTGATGGAGGGCTGCAGGGTTTCCTTTAGAACATATCTGTCAGTTTTCCCAGGCCTCCCATAACTCCTGAAAACATGACAGAAAAGACAGTTATAAAATGTACCAAAAACACCTATAAAACCAGTCATTTTAGTTCAAATACAGATTATTGGATATTAGCACAGAAGCTAACAGGTGGTCAGATCCATGGCCGATGTTCTCTGAGGTTGGTGAACTGTAGCTAACCGCTAGCTAACTGCTAAGGATAGCCTCCCCACCCACAAAATTAAAAAATAGGGTGAAAATAGGTGAAAAGCAAGCTGCTAACGTCAGTCTGTAGACACGTTAGCTTGTTGGCTTAGCTATGATGCTAACAGGACAACAAGCTAACACTGGGATCTCCTCAAAGTAACCGCACAAGCCTGTAAGATGTGTAATATCTTTATTACCCATAAAGTGTAGGGAACACCTTTAAAATTAGGAACAACTCAAATCTAAAAACAAACTGAGTCAGCCTTATTTAGCTTGCTAACGGTGTGCTGCTAATGTGGTGTGCTAACGTAACGCAACATCTTGTGAGCGTTAGTGCAGACGATGTCTTTACAGCCAAACTGGAAATGACCCCAGTTTAATTTTTTTGGTAACTTTTATTAGGTTTCGTGAAGTTATCAGTGAAACAAGCCGAGCTAACGTTAGCGGCGTTAGCCGTTAGCTCGTAGCGGCTAAGCTCAGTCTCCACCAGAGAAACTCAGATTTCTTTTTTAACCTAAAACGTCTTTATTTTGTGTTTTTACTGGTTTAAATCAGAGACCTCTGGATCTTAGAAACACTCCGTCTGGTCGACTCACCTCCTCCGTCGTCTTTTTTGTCGTCTTTTCCCGTAACGAATGAGAGGGCGTCGTCGAGACCCAAACCCTTATCTTCGTCTTTCTTTCCCCCTCCGAGGTTCATCAGTTGATCGATCGCTCCCCCCTTATCTGCCTCAGCGGCCTCTTTCTTGTCTCCACCCATAGCTTTCTCCACCATGTCCTCCACAAAGTCCCCTGCAGAGCAAACACAGGTAAGAGGTACCATTAAGGCCATAAACAAGAATACAAGATACATAAAGAGGAATGAATGCATGATTAAAGAAAACATGGAAATACCCCAAAACTATTTTTTTTTAAATTAATTAAAATAATGTGATAAATTAAGACGAATTAATATTATTCTTCTTCTTTGTACCCAGTTCATCCTTTCTTAGAGACGTTTTATTTGTATGGCGTGATGCACTGAATTATATGTATAATACGTGACTTAAAGCCGGCTGGTTCATATATTAATATCTCATTTTACAGTCTGAACGCCTTTTGAACTGTTTACTGACGCCGGGCACAAGATGGCAGCACAGAGACATATCTTTAATGTTTAAAGGTCCCCTATTATCCTCCTCTTCATCAGTATATCCCAGGTCTCAGATATATCCAGAGCCTGTCTCTGATTGGCTGAAACACCAAACAGGTCATTGCAGCATTACCCATAATAAGTGTTAAATGCCCAGCATTCGGCGCCACTCGATGACGCAGTATACTTGAAATAGTGGCTCTGCAGCAGGTTTACTCGACATTGAGAAACGGCCTCTGTCTGTTACTTTAGATGAAAATAAGGAGCCCCTCCCCACGCCCCTCTGAGAGACATTTGGTTACAAAGAACTCAATGGTGCTCTAGGAGGAGATTCAGGTGATAAGGGGGGGGGGGGGGGTTATCTTGGTTGCTGATTGGCTAATGGTTACACAAGACAAAACATCGTGATGACATCATCAAGTGTCCAAAATCTGATTTATATAACAGGGTTAACATCATTATTATTTATCATTGCACTATTGTATATAGAGTATATTTAGTGTCTTTGTTCAAATCTATATAAATTATATAGATTTATAAAAAACATTAACTCGATTTTAATTGTATTATATTATAACTTGTAATATTGTATCAGTGCTATTACACTCCACATTGATGTATGTTTACCTACTTATTATACATATATATTTTAATAAAGGGTGCTTTTTCCTCTCTATGTTTATCTACATATTTGTCTATATAATGTACTCACCGGCCTTCTCCCCGACCATTTTGGCGACCGTGTTTCCACCGAGGTTTCCCAGGAAGTCCATGTCTGCAGAGTGTGTGAGTGTGTGTGTATGTGATGGACGTCTGCTCTTCTTATAGCTGCAGCTGGTAGAACAGGTGAGGCGACAGCTGCCTCGCCCAGGTGAGGAATCAGGGGAGGAACCAGGGGAGGAACCAGGGGAGGAACCAGGTGATGAATCAGGGGAGGAAACCAGGGGAGGAACCAATCAGAATCAGGTTCAGGTGTGTCTGCAGAGAAAGTGTTTTAAAACCTGTGTGTGTGTGTGTGTGTGTGTGTGTGTGTGTGTGTGTGTGTGTGTGTGTGTGTGTGTGTGTTCCTCCCTTCTGAAGAATTTAAAAAAGGCATCCTGACTCACCAAACCTTGTTTATTCATGTTCACAAAAAGACTCTGTGACGATGAGGAGGATGAATGATTGAGCGATGTGTCATTAAAGATGCCTCATTCTTCTTCTGTGGTGGTGTTGCCTCTCTTTGTTCACTTCAGGAAAAGTGACGCCTGTTTAATTGACTAGTTAATGTTTAATTGATCTGTGTAGCATCATGGCTAACTGCTGCTTTGCTGGCGCTGTATTAACCGTGTTCTGCTCCATAGCTTCTAGAATAACTGCTCTTAACATCACACTGTGCATGTGACATGTGTTACGTTCCCTCCTGGACGAGGGGCACCGAGGGGAGTAACGACTAACAACCGGGAGAGAGACGAAACTGATCTCTGAAGACACGAGGTGATGTTTGAATTAACCAAAGAAAGTAAAGAGGGCTCACCATCGATGGTGATGATGATGATGATGATGATGATGATGATGATGATGATGATGATGATGATGATGATGATGTGATGATGATGATGATGATGATGATGATGAAGGGGATAATGGAGGAGGATCAGGTGTCAGGGCGGGTTTTGTCCCGGGCGGCTGTATTGTGTTTATTCTGCTCGGCAGGAAACTCCCTGTTGTAACAACACCTGAGCTGACACTAGATACACCTGACATCAGCAGGAGAGGACTCTTTAAAGTAGAGACACTACATACTGATATACACCTGAACATCAGCAGGAGAGGACTCTTTAAAGTAGAGACACTACATACTGATATACACTGAACATCAGCAGGAGAGGACTCTTTAAAGTAGAGACACTACATACTGATATACACCTGAACATCAGCAGGAGAGGACTCTTTAAGTAGAGACACTACATACTGATATACACCTGACATCAGCAGGAGAGGACTCTTTAAAGTAGAGACACTACATACTGATATACACCTGAACATCAGCAGGAGAGGACTCTTTAAAGTAGAGACACTACATACTGATATACACCTGACATCAGCAGGAGAGGACTCTTTAAAGTAGAGACACTACATACTGATATACACCTGGACATCAGCAGGAGAGGACTCTTTAAAGTAGAGACATACATACTGATATACACCTGACATCAGCAGGAGAGGACTCTTTAAAGTAGAGACACTACATACTGATATACACCTGGACATCAGCAGGAGAGGACTCTTTAAAGTAGAGACACTACATACTGATATACACTGAACATCAGCAGGAGAGGACTCTTTAAAGTAGAGACACTACATACTGATATACCCTGGACATCAGCAGGAGAGGACTCTTTAAAGTAGAGACACTACATACTGATATACACCTGGACATCAGCAGGAGAGGACTCTTTAAAGTAGAGACACTACATACTGATATACACCTGAACATCAGCAGGAGAGGACTCTTTAAAGTAGAGACACTACATACTGATATACACCTGAACATCAGCAGAGGACTCTTTAAAGTAGAGACACTACATACTGATATACACCTGACATCAGCAGGAGAGGACTCTTTAAAGTAGAGACACTACATACTGATATACACCTGACATCAGCAGGAGAGGACTCTTTAAAGTAGAGACATACATACTGATATACACCTGGACATCAGCAGGAGAGGACTCTTTAAAGTAGAGACACTACATACTGATATACACCTGAACATCAGCAGGAGAGGACTCTTTAAAGTAGAGACACTACATACTGATATACACCTGAACATCAGCAGGAGAGGACTCTTTAAAGTAGAGACACTACATACTGATATACACCTGAACATCAGCAGGAGAGGACTCTTTAAAGTAGAGACACTACATACTGATATACACCTGAACATCAGCAGGAGAGGACTCTTTAAAGTAGAGACACTACATACTGATATACACCTGAACATCAGCAGGAGAGGACTCTTTAAAGTAGAGACACTACATACTGATATACACTGAACATCAGCAGGAGAGGACTCTTTAAAGTAGAGACACTACATACTGATATACACCTGAACATCAGCAGGAGAGGACTCTTTAAAGTAGAGACACTACATACTGATATACACCTGAACATCAGCAGGAGAGGACTCTTTAAAGTAGAGACACTACATACTGATACACCTGAACATCAGCAGGAGAGGACTCTTTAAAGTAGAGACACTACATACTGATATACACCTGAACATCAGCAGGAGAGGACTCTTAAAGTAGAGACACTACATACTGATATACACCTGAACATCAGCAGGAGAGGACTCTTTAAAGTAGAGACACTACATACTGATATACACCTGACATCAGCAGGAGAGGACTCTTTAAAGTAGAGACACTACATACTGATATACACCTGGACATCAGCAGGAGAGGACTCTTTAAAGTAGAGACACTACATACTGATATACACCTGGACATCAGCAGGAGAGGACTCTTTAAAGTAGAGACACTACATACGATATACACCTGGACATCAGCAGGAGAGGACTCTTTAAAGTAGAGACACTACATACTGATATACACCTGAACATCAGCAGGAGAGGACTCTTTAAAGTAGAGACACTACATACTGATATACACCTGACATCAGCAGGAGAGGACTCTTTAAAGTAGAGACACTACATACTGATATACACCTGGACATCAGCAGGAGAGGACTCTTTAAAGTAGAGACACTACATACTGATATACCCTGAACATCAGCAGGAGAGGACTCTTTAAAGTAGAGACACTACATACTGATATACACCTGAACATCAGCAGAGGACTCTTTAAAGTAGAGACACTACATACTGATATACACCTGACATCAGCAGGAGAGGACTCTTAAAGTAGAGACACTACATACTGATATACACCTGACATCAGCAGGAGAGGACTCTTTAAAGTAGAGACACTACATACTGATATACACCTGACATCAGCAGGAGAGGACTCTTTAAAGTAGAGACACTACATACTGATATACACCTGACATCAGCAGGAGAGGACTCTTTAAAGTAGAGACACTATATACTGATATACACCTGACATCTGCAGGAGAGGACTCTTTAAAGTAGAGACACTACATACTGATATACACCTGACATCAGCAGGAGGACTCTTTAAAGTAGAGACACTACATACTGATATACACCTGAACATCAGCAGGAGAGGATCTTTAAAGTAGAGACACTACATACTGATATACACCTGAACATCAGCAGAGGACTCTTTAAAGTAGAGAACTACATACTGATATACACCTGAACATCAGCAGGAGAGGACTCTTTAAAGAAGAGACACTACATACTGATATACACCTGACATCAGCAGGAGAGGACTCTTTAAAGTAGAGACACTACATACTGATAACACCTGACATCAGCAGGAGAGGACTCTTTAAAGTAGAGACACTACATACTGATATACACCTGACATCAGCAGGAGAGGACTCTTTAAAGTAGAGACACTACATACTGATATACACCTGAACATCAGCAGGAGAGGACTCTTTAAAGTAGAGACACTACATACTGATATACACCTGACATCAGCAGGAGAGGACTCTTAAAGTAGAGACACTACATACTGATATACACCTGAACATCAGCAGGAGACGACTCTTTAAAGTAGAGACTCTACATACTGATATACACCTGACATCAGCAGGAGAGGACTCTTTAAAGTAGAGACACTACATACTG
>JAAKFY010000019.1:1087875-1119038 GCA_011823955.1 Dissostichus mawsoni | reverse complement strand
CTCAGTGTTTCCTCAGTGTTTCCTAAGTGTTCTCTCTGTGTTTTCTCAGTGTTTCCTCAGTGTTTCCTCAGTGTTTTCCTAAGTGTTCTCTCTGTGTTTCCTAAGTGTTTCCTCAGTTTTCTCTCAGTGTTTCCTAAGTGTTTTCTAAGTGTTTCCTCAGTGTTTTCTAAGTGTTTCCTCAGTGTTTTTCTAAGTGTCTCCTCAGTGTTTCCTCAGTGTTTCCTAAGTGTTCTCTCAGTGTTTCCTCAGTGTTTCCTAAGTGTTTTCCTAGTGTTTCCTCAGTGTTTCCTCAGTGTTTCCTCAGTGTTTTCTAAGTATTCTCTAAGTGTTTCCTCAGTTTCCTCAGTGTTTTCTAAGTGTTTCCTCAGTGTTTTCTAAGTGTCTCCTCAGTGTTCCTCAGTGTTTCCTAAGTGTTCTCTCTGTGTTTCTCAGTGTTTCCTCAGTGTTTCCTCGTGTTTCCTAAGTGTTCTCTCTGTGTTTCCTAAGTGTTTCTCAGTTTTCTCTCAGTGTTTCCTAGTGTTTCCTAAGTGTTCTCTCTGTGTTTTCTCAGTGTTTTTCTCAGTGTTTCCTCAGTGTTTCCTCAGTGTTTCCTCAGTGTTTTCTCAGTGTTTCCTAAGTGTTTCCTCAGTTTTCTCTCAGTGTTTCCTAAGTGTTTTCTCAGTGTTTTCTAAGTGTGTCTCCTAAGTGTTTCCTCAGTGTTTCCTAAGTGTTTCCTCAGTTTTCTCTCAGTGTTTCCTAAGTGTTTTCTAAGTGTATTTCTCTGACCTTATCGAAGCCCTGCTGCTCCAGTTTCTTCCCCAGGATTTCTCCGATCCCCGACAGACTCGTCACCGACTTGTCGCCCATCGGCTCGCCCACAAAGTCCCGATGTTTCTGAGACGTGGTCGACATCCTGAGGAGAAACTGAACTGCTTCATAAACACAAACAAACATTTGATATTGATGTATTGTTGTTTTTAAAACCTCCCAACATACACACTGTGATAATAAGATAAGTTAATCAATAACAGTAACTGGAATCCTGATCTCCAGGCGGTCTCTCAGGTCAGCAGTCAATCAGGCAGTCAGTCAGTGAGTCGGTCAGTCAGTCAGTCAGTCAGTCAGTCAGTCAGTCAGTCAGTCAGTCAGTCAGTCAGTCGGTCAGTGAGTCAGTGAGTCGGTCAGTGAGTCAGTCAGTCAGTCAGTCAGTCAGTCAGTCAGTCAGTCAGTCAGTCAGTCCGTGAGTCAGTCAGTCAGTCAGTCAGTCAGTCAGTCAGTCAGTCAGTCATTCAGTCAGTGAGTCAGTGAGTCAGTCAGTCAGTCAGTGAGTCAGTGAGTCGGTCAGTCAGTCAGTCAGTCAGTGAGTCAGTCAGTGAGTCAGTCAGTCAGTCAGTCAGTCAGTCAGTGAGTCATGAGTCGGTCAGTCAGTCAGTCAGTCAGTCAGTGAGTCAGTGAGTCAGTCAGTGAGTCAGTCAGTCAGTCAGTGAGTCAGTGAGTCGGTCAGTCAGTCAGTGAGTCAGTGAGTCGGTCAGTCAGTCAGTCAGTGAGTCAGTGAGTCAGTGAGTCAGTCAGTCAGTCAGTCAGGTCATCACACCTTTTCGTCTTTAAACTTAACTTAACTGTGTTCATAAAATATTACAAACTTTAGTTTTTCTTGAAATGTTATCATTTAATATTATGAGCTTTTTGCCTCAAAATGTATTTAGGTTTTTAGTTTGAATGTGTCCGACTCTCTGATCCTTCATCTCTCCATGTTTCAGCTCTCAGAGAAACTCAGGCTCATTAAATACTTCAATTCTGAGGTACTTGTACTTTACTTGAGTATTTCCATTTGATGCTACTGTGTACTTCCACTACAGTTCAGAGGTACATGGTGTACTTTTACTCAAGTATAATACCTGAGTACTTCTACTTTTACTCAAGTACAAGATCTGAGTACTTCTACTTTTACTCAAGTACAAGATCTGAGTACTTCTACTTTTACTCAAGTATAATACCTGAGTACTTCTACTTTTACTCAAGTACAAGATCTGAGTACTTCTACTTTTACTCAAGTACAAGATCTGAGTACTTCTACTTTTACTCAAGTACAAGATCTGAGTACTTCTACTTTTACTCAAGTACAATCTGAGTACTTCTACTTTTACTCAAGTACAAGATCTGAGTACTTCTACTTTTACTCAAGTACAAGATCTGAGTACTTCTACTTTTACTCAGTACAAGATCTGAGTACTTCTACACTTACTTGTCACCGAGTATCCCTACAGGCGAGGCAGTGCGCATGCGCAGAGAGAACGGGTTTACCTGCTGGAGGAAGCCGAACTCAAACTAAGATTTTAAACTACATTTGAGTTCAAACTCAAACTGAGACTTAAACTCAGCCCGACCTGCAGCCGTTAGTGAAGGTAAACAGCACGTGACACTCACCTGAATCCTCTTCTGTGCACGAGGAAACTTTTCCTCAACTGTAGGCGTTTTATTCTGAAACCCGGAAATACGATCTGACGCTGTGAGTCTGACGTCATGACGCAGACAGTCGAAGATTGTTTATGCGCAAGATGAATCACTCGGTGAAAAAGAAAAAACGTTTTTTATTATTAATATCCCGGATGTCCTTATTTATAATAATATAGTAGTTCCTCATTATCCAAACATTTAGTACAAAAACTCACATTTTAGTTAAAAAAAATAAATATATATTACAAACTTTAGTTTTGACCCGATTATATTATAGAAATGATAAACTTCATCATCAAATATTATCACCAGTAATATATACATATATATACATATATATATATATATATATATATATATATCAGGGGCTTCAGTGACTGGGGAGGGTCTGACTGCACAGCAGGGGGGCTTCAGTGACTGGGGGGGGGGTGACTGACTAGTGCTGACCTTACAGGAAACTATTTGAATAGCATTATCTAGTTTGCCCCCTGGAAAGACATAATAACATTAAAATAAAGATCCAGCGTTATCTGTCTTTATTTTATAATCCCATATGGATTCATGTCTGGATTTGTTCGGCGAGTAGATTATATATATTTGTTTGTACTTTATTGTTTCTGATGTGTTTGTTTCTGGCGTCACGAGACTGAAACCAGCTGTGATGAAAAACAGAGTCCCTCCTGACACAGCTCACCTGAGTGAGGAATCCAGCAGCTGCCTGCTAATTGGTGCTCTGTGTGTGTGTGTGTGTGTGTGTGTGTGTGTGTGTGTGTGTGTGTGTGTGTGTGTGTGTGTGTGTGTGTGTGTGTGTGTGTGTGTGTGTGTGTGTGTGTGTGTGTGTGTGTCTATGTTTCTGCAGACTCAGCAACAGCAGAGGCCTGTACTACGAAGCCGGTTCAACATAACCTGGATATGTTGGAGTTAGCCGGTTGGCCTAATCCAAAACATACGCGCTCTCGCTAAGCGGTCCTACGACGCTGGTTATCAAGTGGATCGCTCAAGCCAGCCGTGTCCTATCTAGTCAGGTGCGCGTTCACATGAAGGGGCGGTATTTGGAGCATTCGACCAATCACAAACATGGACAAGCGTACTGACAGCGCAGCGTCATACTTCCTGAATGAAAAGTGAACTATATATTAGACAAATATGAAGACGTTAAACTTTAAACATCCATGACTTAAACACTTGATCCAGGATCAAAGCCACATAGCTGCACCTGCAGGTGAATACAGCTGGTACAGAACAAGTGTTTGAATGCGTCCATTAACAGGTTTATGATATCACTGCCCGTCTAACACACGATCTGACTTTCATTACATTTGACTCGAGTGTTTCCTCAACTTAATGTGTTGCTTAAAATAATACTCCTGCAGACAGTATGTGACACTGTGAGTGTTGCACGGCCAGATCCGGCTCAGCTGACTCAGATAAGGAGATATATGATACATTATGATGTGATATGATGTGATATGAATGATAATGGGACACATCCACGTCTGCACTCACAGTGCCGCGGACTGTACGTATGTTACTTTGATCCGGTTACTTGTGTTGTGGCAGATATTTCAGTAAGCTTTCTTAACGCTAATGTTATAATAGTCAGATTGCTCTGAAGATGGGAGGTGATATTCTATTCATGTTCACGTTCACACAGTCGGTGATTTTGCCGGCCGTCTTTCCTGCAACGGCAGTTTCTCTGTATTTCCTTTCTCCTGTAATATGACTTGATCGATTTAATCTCCGCACACTGAGCTCTGATTGGTCAGCAGGCGGTGCTTTCACTGAGTTGATCTCTTAGCCTGCAACCTAACCTGCTCCGGACCAGGTTAGCCGCTCAGCATCATTACCATGGAGATCTAGCCCGCTAAGAAGAGAACCAGCGTCGTAGGACCGGAACCCAGAGTTTACCCTGAAGTTAGCCCGCTCAGAGAAACTCCGGCTTCGTAGTACAGGCCTCTGGTCTCAGGTTGTCCTCCAGCAGACTCTTCTGTGTTTCAGTTTTTGAGAAATCAAGAATAAAGTTAACGAAACTGAATATTTTCCAAACTTTGTCTTTACTTTGTTATTGTCACTTCTATACAGGCTAACGTTAGCTTGTGACTGTCCTCCATGTACATTAGCAACGTTTCTTTCTTATTGTCACTTCTATACAGGCTAACGTTAGCTACTAATTCACGCAGTGATGGAAACATATTTATACAGATGTGCCCACACCATTTTTTGTTGTATTTTTGAATGTTGTTTAAAGAAAAGAACGTTTTGCTGATGTTTTCAAATAAAATACATGTCCCGATGTGTTTCCAGGGGGATGTTATACTGAAAGGAATGGGGGTATTTTTCAGAAATATTTTGACCGTTCTGCACGTGTTTGTGCTGCCATTAGAGACATACTTATAGAAATCAATAAGACATTACGTGTGTGTGGTGTGTGTGTGTGTGTGTGTGTGTGTGTGTGTGCGTGTGTGTGGTGTGTGTGGTGTGTGTGTTGTGTGTGTGTGTGTGTGTGTGTGGTGTGTGTGTGTGTGTGTGTGTGTGTGTGTCAGTATTGATCAATGCGGACAGCATCCCATAATGTTTCTGCCGATGGGATCCAAGCTGGAAAACACTAATGAAATGGAGTCCAAAAATAAACACCAGGCGACGGCTGTAAGCCAATCAGGGAGCGAGCCAAGGGTGTGTGTGTGTGTGTGTGTGTGTGTGTGTGTGTGTGTGTGTGTGTGTGGTGTGTGTGTGTGTGTGTGTGTGTGTGTGTGTGTGTGTCCTGCTGAGTCATGTTCAGGTTTCTCTCAGGACAGGGCGGGGGAAATATATAATTTTCAATAAGTGTGAAATATAGATATTGCATAACAGACTATCACAATATTTAAAAGAGGATTTTCTTCAATTTTCCAAATATTTTCTGGATATTGTATTTGTTTATTTTCCAGACATTTCTCTGATACTTTCTCAGATATATTGTATACTTGTCCTAAAAATAAATTATTTTCAACTTTTATTTATATTATTGAAATGTCCTCACTCATTTCTCATTTTATTCATATTTTAATTTTCTTGACATTTTCTGATATTTAAAACATATTTTCCAAAATGCCCTCCCTTCTTTTCTTCCCTTGAGTTATTTTCATATATCTATATTATATTTACCTGAAATTCTCTGAGTATTTACATGTTGTATTTCATGTATTTGTTAGATTTCTTTTACTCGTTTTATGCTTGGATTTTCTTTTCATATTTCCAAAAAACATCCAAGGTGCATTCCCTTTCTCTCTATTACACCCGGCAGACTCATTTCCCTGCGTCAGCCCCATGCAGGATCCCCCCCTCCTACTCCTCATCCTCCTCCTCCTCTTCTTCATTAGTGTTTCTCGTGCACTTGTTTCCTCCCCTCACCACTCCCCTGCAAGGCAACAGTCCCATGTTACTCCCTCCTCCTCTGTGGTCCATTAGAGCAGCAGATCCCTGACAGACGAGCAGCAGAAGAAGCAGCAGCACAGAGAGAGAGCAGCAGCAGAAGAAGAAGCAGCAGCAGCAGAAGAGAGAAGATCATGGAGACCTTTTAAGAAAGGTTTCTCGATGGCGAAGGATGGCGTTGTGGCAGCAGCCGAGAAGACGAAGGCCGGAGTGGGCGAGGCCGCCAGCAAAACCAAGGATGGGGTCTTCTACGTGGGTGAGGAGGGGGCGCGTGGGGGAAAGAGACATTCACACTAGTTTTAGAGAGAGAAGCAGAGACATTAACAAGAAAATATAACATCTGTGTGAGTTTTAAAAGGAGGCGGGGTGGAGCAGGAAGGTGTTTGCAATTCATCCCAACATCATGGATTCAATCTGAATTCAGAAACTAGTTTTTTCAGAATCAGAATAACTTCATTCGTCCCACAGAGGAGAACTTTACATTGTTACAGCAGAAAGAGCCGAAGACAGCTTAATAAGATAAGATAAGATAAGACCTTTACTAATCTCCGTGGGGAAGTTCAGTAGTTTAATGTTAACTAAGAAGCAGAAAAGAGCAAAAGACAGCTCAATGTTAACTAAGAAAAACATGAACTAGTTTTAGAAGCAGTCAAATTTACAAGAAAATATAATTCTGTGAGTTTTTAAAGGAGGGGGGGGGACAGGAAGGAGAAGAATGTGCCATTCATCCCGACATCGAGGATTTACTTTGAGGATATTTAAGAGTTTTTGGAGCGGGGACGAGGAGGAAGATGCACAGGAAACTGATTCTGAAAACATCCTGACATTCTGCTGTAAATTTGAAGATGTTGAAGTGAATTTGGAGCAAAAGTAGAGTCTGAAAGATGAATAAAAAGGTCAAATTTAACATGAAGATATAAAATCTGGGAGTGGTTTATAAAGAGAAGCAGAGGAGAGGGGGGGGCGTGAAAAATGCAATTCATCCTGAAATCGTGGAGCAGAGACGAGGAGAAGGTGCAGAGAGCACGAGGGAAACAGAGGCAGGGACCAGTCAGATATAACCTGAAGATATTAGTATTTAAAGCAGAGGACGGAGGATCTGAATACCTTTATTCCTTTATTGGTCCTGCAGCGGGGAAATGTGCAATTCATTCTGACAACGAGCATTTCACTTGAAGATGTTGAAGTGACTTTGGAGCAGGGACGACAGAAGTAGAGTCTACAAGATGTGACCGTGCTGCAGTTCCTTTATAGCCCAACATTAGCCTCCTTTAGCTTAGCGGTGGTGACGTGAAGTCATGTGACCGTGCTGTAGTTCCTTTATAGCCCAACATTAGCCCTTTAGCTTAGCGGTGGTGACGTGAAGTCATGTGACCGTGCTGTAGTTCCTTTATAGCCCAACATTAGCCACCTTTAGCTTAGCGGTGGTGACGTGAAGTCATGTGACCGTGCTGTAGTTCCTTTATAGCCCAACATTAGCCTCCTTTAGCTTAGCGGTGGTGACGTGAAGTCATGTGACCGTGCTGTAGTTCCTTTATAGCCCAACATTAGCCACCTTTAGCTTAGCGGTGGTGACGTGAAGTCATGTGACCGTGCTGCAGTTCCTTTATAGCCCAACATTAGCCTCCTTTAGCTTAGCGGTGGTGACGTGAAGTCATGTGACCGTGCTGCAGTTCCTTTATAGCCCAACATTAGCCTCCTTTAGCTTAGCGGTGGGACGTGAAGTCATGTGACCGTGCTGCAGTTCCTTTATAGCCCAACATTAGCCTCCTTAGCTTAGCGGTGGTGACGTGAAGTCATGTGACCGTGCTGTAGTTCCTTTATAGCCCAACATTAGCCACCTTTAGCTTAGCGGTGGTGACGTGAAGTCATGTGACCGTGCTGTAGTTCCTTTATAGCCCAACATTAGCCTCCTTTAGCTTAGCGGTTGTGACGTGAAGTCATGTGACCGTGCTGCAGTTCCTTTATAGCCCAACATTAGCCACCTTTAGCTTAGCGGTTGTGACGTGAAGTCATGTGACCGTGCTGTAGTTCCTTTATAGCCCAACATTACCACCTTTAGCTTAGCGGTGGTGACGTGTGAAGTCATGTGACCGTGCTGCAGTTCCTTTATAGCCCAACATTAGCCACCTTTAGCTTAGCGGTGGTGACGTGAAGTCATGTGACCGTGCTGCAGTTCCTTTATACCCACATTAGCCTCCTTTAGCTTAGCGGTGGTGACGTGAAGTCATGTGACCGTGCTGTAGTTCCTTTATAGCCCAACATTAGCCTCCTTTAGCTTAGCGGTGGTGACGTGAAGTCATGTGACCGTGCTGTAGTTCCTTTATAGCCCAACATTAGCCTCCTTTAGCTTAGCGGTGGTGACTTGAAGTCATGTGACCGTGCTGTAGTTCCTTTATAGCCCAACATTAGCCACCTTTAGCTTAGCGGTGGTGACTTGAAGTCATGTGACCGTGCTGTAGTTTTTCCGTTCAACTTAGCTAAACTTGTCACTTTTAAGCTAACGTCAACTAACATTTGTGATGCTAATGTGTTAGCTGTGCTAATATCTAATGGCAGCTCATATAATACAGGTTTTATTAGACCACGCCCACTCAGGAGACTTAACCCTTTCTAACTACTGAATTTGTTCTGTATTTAAATACAGGCCACGTTATAAGTTATTATACATGTACATCTTCACAGCTCAGAATGCAACAGAGACGTTTTAAATACAGTTTGAATCCCTGTGGAGACACTGTGAGCGGCTGAGAGCTTTATGAACCGCGACACAGAGCTTCAGGTTAAAGGTCATGATTGCATGAGTTAGGAAACAGTGTGAGGAAAAGAGAGTCTGAGGAGAAACAGCCTCTCTGCTGCCCATAGGTTCTGTGGTCTGAACCCAGAGAGGAGCATAGATCACAGACACTTCACTGTCTGCCTTTCATCATCTCCCTTTCCCCACAAGTACTTTGACCTTTCATCATCTCCCTTCCCCACAAGTACTTTGACCTTTCATCATCTCCCCTTCCCCACAAGTCCTTTGACCTTTCATCATCTCCCTTTCCCCACAAGTCTTTGACCTTTCATCATCTCCCTTCCCCACAAGTACTTTGACCTTTCATCATCTCCCCTTCCCCACAAGTACTTTGACCTTTCATCATCTCCCTTCCCCACAAGTCCTTTGACCTTTCATCATCTCCCTTCCCCACAAGTACTTTGACCTTTCATCATCTCCTTCCCCACAAGTCCTTTGACCTTTCATCATCTCCCTTTCCCCACAAGTACTTTGACCTTCCATCATCTCCCCTTCCCCACAAGTACTTTGACCTTCATCATCTCCCTTTCCCCACAAGTCCTTTGACCTTTCATCATCTCCCTTTCCCCACAAGTACTTTGACCTTCCATCATCTCCCCTTCCCCACAAGTACTTTGACCTTTCATCATCTCCCCTTCCCCACAAGTACTTTGACCTTTCATCATCTCCCTTTCCCCACAAGTACTTTGACCTTTCATCATCTCCCTTTCCCCACAAGTACTTTGACCTTTCATCATCTCCCTTTCCCCACAAGTACTTTGACCTTTCATCATCTCCCTTTCCCCAAAGTACTTTGACCTTCCATCATCTCCCCTTCCCCACAAGTACTTTGACCTTTCATCATCTCCCTTTCCCCACAAGTACTTTGACCTTTCATCATCTCCCTTTCCCCACAAGTACTTTGACCTTTCATCATCTCCCTTTCCCCACAAGTACTTTGACCTTTCATCATCTCCCTTTCCCCACAAGTACTTTGACCTTTCATCATCTCCCTTTCCCCACAAGTCCTTTGACCTTTCATCATCTCCCTTTCCCCACAAGTACTTTGACCTTTCATCATCTCCCTTCCCCACAAGTACTTTGACCTTTCATCATCTCCCCTTCCCCACAAGTACTTTGACCTTTCATCATCTCCCTTTCCCCACAAGTCCTTTGACCTTCATCATCTCCCTTTCCCCACAAGTACTTTGACCTTTCATCATCTCCCCTTCCCCACAAGTACTTTGACCTTTCATCATCTCCCCTTCCCCACAAGTCCTTTGACCTTTCATCATCTCCCCTTCCCCACAAGTACTTTGACCTTTCATCATCTCCCTTTCCCCACAAGTACTTTGACCTTTCATCATCTCCCCTTCCCCACAAGTCCTTTGACCTTTCATCATCTCACTTTCCCCACAAGTCCTTTGACCTTTCATCATCTCCCTTTCCCCACAAGTACTTTGACCTTTCATCATCTCCCTTTCCCCACAAGTACTTTGACCTTTCATCTCCCCTTCCCCACAAGTACTTTGACCTTTCATCATCTCCCTTTCCCCACAAGTCCTTTGACCTTTCATCATCTCCCTTTCCCCACAAGTACTTTGACCTTCCATCATCTCCCCTTCCCACAAGTACTTTGACCTTTCATCATCTCCCCTTCCCCACAAGTACTTTGACCTTTCATCATCTCCCTTTCCCCACAAGTACTTTGACCTTTCATCATCTCCCTTTCCCCACAAGTACTTTGACCTTTCATCATCTCCCTTTCCCCACAAGTACTTTGACCTTTCATCATCTCCCTTTCCCACAAGTACTTTGACCTTCCATCATCTCCCCTTCCCCACAAGTACTTTGACCTTTCATCATCTCCCCTTCCCCACAAGTACTTTGACCTTTCATCATCTCCCTTTCCCCACAAGTACTTTTGACCTTTCATCATCTCCCTTCCCCACAAGTACTTTGACCTTTCATCATCTCCCTTTCCCCACAAGTACTTTGACCTTTCATCATCTCCTTTCCCCACAAGTACTTGACCTTTCATCATCTCCCTTTCCCCACAAGTCCTTTGACCTTTCATCATCTCCCTTTCCCCACAAGTACTTTGACCTTTCATCATCCCCTTCCCCACAAGTACTTTGACCTTTCATCATCTCCCTTCCCCACAAGTACTTTGACCTTTCATCATCTCCCTTTCCCCACAAGTCCTTTGACCTTTCATCATCTCCCTTCCCCACAAGTACTTTGACCTTTCATCATCTCCCTTTCCCCACAAGTACTTTGACCTTTCATCATCCCCTTCCCCACAAGTCCTTTGACCTTTCATCATCTCACTTTCCCCACAAGTCCTTTGACCTTTCATCATCTCCCTTTCCCCACAAGTACTTTGACCTTTCATCATCTCCCTTTCCCACAAGTACTTTGACCTTTCATCATCTCACTTTCCCCACAAGTCCTTTGACCTTTCATCATCTCACTTTCCCCACAAGTCCTTTGACCTTTCATCATCTCCCTTTCCCCACAAGTACTTTGACCTTTCATCATCTCCCTTCCCCACAAGTCCTTTGACCTTTCATCATCTCCCTTTCCCCACAAGTCCTTTGACCTTTCATCATCCACTTTCCCCACAAGTCCTTTGACCTTTCATCATCTCCCTTTCCCCACAAGTACTTTGACCTTTCATCATCTCCCCTTACCCACAAGTCCTTTGACCTTTCATCATCTCCCTTTCCCCACAAGTCCTTTGACCTTTCATCATCTCACTTTCCCACAAGTCCTTGACCTTTCATCATCTCCCCTTACCCACAAGTCCTTTGACCTTTCATCATCTCACTTTCCCCACAAGCCTTTGACCTTTCATCATCTCACTTTCCCCACAAGTCCTTTGACCTTTCATCATCTCCCTTTCCCCACAAGTCCTTTGACCTTTCATCATCTCACTTTCCCCACAAGTCCTTTGACCTTTCATCATCTCCCTTTCCCCACAAGTCCTTTGACCTTTCATCATCTCCCTTTCCCCACAAGTCCTTTGACCTTTCATCATCTCCCCTTCCCCACAAGTCCTTTGACCTTTCATCATCTCCCTTTCCCCACAAGTCCTTTGACCTTTCATCATCTCCCTTTCCCCACAAGTCCTTTGACCTTTCATCATCTCCCCTTCCCCACAAGTCCTTTGACCTTTCATCATCTCCCCTTCCCCACAAGTACTTTGACCTTTCATCATCTCCCCTTCCCCACAAGTACTTTGACCTTTCATCATCTCCCTTTCCCCACAAGTCCTTTGACCTTTCATCATCTCCCCTTCCCCACAAGTCCTTTGACCTTTCATCATCTCCCTTCCCCACAAGTACTTTGACCTTTCATCATCTCCCTTCCCCACAAGTCCTTTGACCTTTCATCATCTCCCCTTCCCCACAAGTACTTTGACCTTTCATCATCTCCCTTCCCCACAAGTACTTTGACCTTTCATCATCTCCCTTTCCCCACAAGTCCTTTGACCTTTCATCATCTCCCCTTCCCCACAAGTACTTTGACCTTTCATCATCTCCCTTTCCCCACAAGTACTTTGACCTTTCATCATCTCCTTTCCCCACAAGTCCTTTGACCTTTCATCATCTCCCCTTCCCCACAAGTACTTTGACCTTTCATCATCTCCCTTTCCCCACAAGTCCTTTGACCTTTCATCATCTCCCTTTCCCCACAAGTACTTTGAACGTTGTCATATTCTTAAAAAAACTATTCTTCACCTTTGTGGAAATGTGAGACTCCTCTTTTTGATGTTTTGGCTGGTTTTTCCTCATGCTGAAGTGTTGCGTCCTTTTGTCCACGTCTCTCTTTTAGACATTTCACATCTCTACGTGACCTTTCGTTTGTCTTCGTAAACATTTCTCTTTTCTTTCTAGATGCTTTATGTCTCTGTTTAACGTTCTGAATTCTACGCAGATGTTTTAACCTCTTCGTGGAAGTTAATCATCTCTTCGCGAATGTTTTGAGTCTCTACGTTAATATTTGAAACCTCTTCGTGAACTTTAGTCACCTCTTCCCTGACATTATACAACTCTTCGTAGACGTTTTGCATCTCTACGTAGACGTTTTGAAGCTCTTCGTAGACGTTTTGAAGCTCTACGTAGACGTTTTGAAGCTCTACGTAGACGTTTTGAAGCTCTTCGTAGACGTTTTGAAGCTCTTCGTAGACGTTTTGCATCTCTACGTAGACGTTTTGAAGCTCTTGTAGACGTTTTGCATCTCTACGTAGACGTTTTGAAGCTCTACGTAGACGTTTTGAAGCTTCGTAGACGTTTTGAAGCTCTACGTAGACGTTTTGAAGCTCTTCGTAGACGTTTTGAAGCTCTTCGTAGACGTTTTGAAGCTCTTCGTAGACGTTTTGCATCTCTACGTAGACATTTTGAAGCTCTACGTAGACGTTTTGAAGCTACGTAGACGTTTTGCATCTCTACGTAGACATTTTGAAGCTCTACGTAGACGTTTTGAAGCTCTTCGTAGACGTTTTGAAGCTCTTCGTAGACGTTTTGCATCTCTACGTAGACGTTTTGAAGCTCTACGTAGACGTTTTGAAGCTCTTCATGGATGGTATTCATCTCTACGTGACGTTTTGAAGCTCTACGTAGACGTTTTGAAGCTCTTCATGGATGGTACTCAGCTCTACGTAGACGTTTTGAAGCTCTACGTAGACGTTTTGAAGCTCTTCGTAGACGTTTTGCATCTCTACGTAGACGTTTTGAAGCTCTACGTAGACGTTTTGAAGCTCTTTATGGATGGTACTCATCTCTACGTAGACGTTTTGAAGCTCTACGTAGACGTTTTGAAGCTCTTCATGGATGGTATTCATCTCTACGTTGATTGTAGACATTTCAAGAGAAGCCCCTCCTTCTGACTTCCCATCACCAAACTGTAGCTCTTCCACCAAACACTTTCCTAAGATAAAGACCCTTTGATTGCTAATTGATTATAATTGCGTGGATAAGAGATAAAGAGTAAGACATGACTTCCATTAGAGCAGATGAAGCTACAGACTCATGAGATATGCATGAGATCTGTGATAGCAGCCTCCTGTCAGGAGCACAGAGCTTCAGTTTGTTCCTCAGACACAGACTCTGATTCATCCCGTCGCCCACCAGGAGAAACATCTCAAACATCTGAAACTCTGTGGATCCCACAGGCTCCAGATTACTGATGGTGTCACGAGGCAAACATGTCATTGATTGGTTGCAAGTTCTTATTTCTTTTTCTGACAAAATGCATCCGTAAGCAGATGAGTTTATGTCCCTCGTGATGTGTCTGATTCAGTTCCATACGACTTGGAAACGGTTAATATAGAATCCTGCAGGTCTTATTACCCTGAAGGCAGCATCTCCCTGGTCCAATGGGATTCCTCCGTTTGATTTTGGATAATGTCAGAAAAGAATCTCTGTGTCAAACAAACGTTTATGATTCTTACACGTTTAGTTCAGCAGGATAAACTCAACTTTATGATTTCTGAAGTAAAAAGCTAAGAAAGTACTTTTAGAGTATCTTTGTCTGCGTCATTTCATTTAGCTGATGCTTTTATCAAAGCACTTACAATAAGTAAGTTGTTTTGTTTGTCTTTCCGGCAGATTTGTGTCTTCTGACTTCCCATCAACAACTGTTAGCTCACGACCTGTACATTATCCACGCATTCAGACCGATGACTGCTGATTGGTTATAATTGCTCTGATAGACAGTTAGACATCACATCCATTAGAGGAGATAAAACCTGCAGACTCATGAAATATGCATCATATCTGGTTATAGTGTGATCTGAGTGGACTTCTCAGAAAACTGAAACTTGACCTGCTTAGTGGACGAAACAGATGAGAAGAGAGCGAGCAGCTTCCAACAGACGGCTGTTAGCTCGGAGACGAGTAAATAATTCAGAGAGCTGAACCAGGTCACATCTGTTCCTTTACATTTAGGAACTCTTTAAAGAGTCCTCTCCTGATGATGTCAGGTGTATATCAGTATGTAGTGTCTCTACTTTAAAGAGTCCTCTCCTGCTGATGTTCAGGTGTATATCAGTATGTAGTGTCTTACTTAAAGAGTCCTCTCCTGCTGATGTTCAGGTGTATATCAGTATGTAGAGTCTCTACTTTAAAGAGTCCTCTCCTGCTGATGTTCAGGTGTATATCAGTATGTAGTGTCTCTACTTTAAGGAGTCCTCTCCTGCTGATGTTCAGGTGTATATCAGTATGTAGTGTCTCTACTTTAAATAGTCCTCTCCTGCTGATGTTCAGGTGTATATCAGTATGTAGAGTCTCTACTTTAAAGAGTCTTCTCCTGATGATGTTCAGGTGTATATCAGTATGTAGTGTCTCTACTTTAAAGAGTCCTCTCCTGCTGATGTTCAGGTGTATATCAGTATGTAGTGTCTCTACTTTAAAGAGTCCTCCTGCTGATGTCAGGTGTATATCAGTATGTAGTGTCTCTACTTTGAAGAGTCCTCTCCTGCTGATGTTCAGGTGTATATCAGTATGTAGTGTCTCTACTTTAAAGAGTCCTCTCCTGCTGATGTTCAGGTGTATATCAGTATGTAGTGTCTCTACTTAAAGAGTCCTCTGCTGATGTTCAGGTGTATATCAGTATGTAGTGTCTCTATAAAGAGTCCTCTCCTGCTGATGTTCAGGTGTATATCAGTATGTAGTGTCTCTACTTAAAGAGTCCTCTCCTGCTGATGTTCAGGTGTATATCAGTATGTAGAGTCTCTACTTTAAAGAGTCCTCTCCTGCTGATGTTCAGGTGTATATCAGTATGTAGTGTCTCTACTTTAAAGAGTCCTCTCCTGCTGATGTTCAGGTGTATATCAGTATGTAGTGTCTCTACTTTAAAGAGTCCTCTCCTGCTGATGTTCAGGTGTATATCACGATGTAGTGTCTCTACTTTAAAGAGTCCTCTGCTGATGTTCAGGTGTATATCAGTATGTAGTGTCTCTACTTTAAAGAGTCCTCTCCTGCTGATGTTCAGGTGTATATCAGTATGTAGTGTCTCTACTTTAAAGAGTCCTCTCCTGCTGATGTTCAGGTGTATATCAGTATGTAGTGTCTCTACTTTAAAGAGTCCTCTCCTTTCTTCCCTCCAGGAAACAAGACGATGGAGGGAGTGTGACCGGCGTAAACACAGGTAAACTAACTTTAATCAAATACGTAAGAGCCTCTGAACGTGACTTAGTTTCTAACTGATGTCGGAGTTTACGATCTGCTAACATTAGAATCTAACATCTTAACGCATTAAATGTGAAGTCCAATAAAATACCGGGGACTTTGTGCAAAGTTTTGAAAACGTGTGAAGTGATTTTGTCCGTTTTGAAGTCAGGAACGATGCGATGGAGTTTTCCTTTAGGACTCCAATCAAACAGAATATATTTTAAAGCAAAATGAAAGAAACTTTGATCAACAACAGTTTGGGATGTGCAAAATACGTTTAATTACAATTTAAAATATATATATTATTTAAGATTTGGAAAGATTTATTTTTGGGATTGTCCAACAAAATAGTTAAATTCACAGTTTTTCAAATGTTTTAATCAGGTTATCAATTACTTTATCCATCCATCCATCTTCTCCCGCTTATCCGTGGTCGGGTCGCGGGGGTAGCAGTTCCAGCAGAGAGCCCCAACCTTTCTTTTCCCTGGCCACATCAACGTGGCCAATTACTTTATAGTTTAGTAAATAAAGTATTAAAGTAATATATATGTGTGATTAATATCTGTGTTTAGTGCAGTGTTGATCTACCACACGTAGGAGGCGTTCATTCTCCAGTTTTAAAGTAATTAGCATCTTGTGATTGTTGTGATTAATTCATAATAATACATCTGAATTAGAAGTGTTTCCTTAGGCGCTTTCACACCAAGTACTTTTCCCCCGAACTCTTTCGTTTTGGAACTTTCTAGTAGATCGCGTTCTCACCGGAATAAGTCCAGGGGGAGGATTAGGCAAATGAGCCGCTGACGTCACTTCTTCTTCTTCTGCTTTGGGTTTACTGGCCGCAAACAACTTCACGGCGTTACTGCCACCCGAAGTCCCCGGCCGGAAGTCCCCGGAGTTGGGGAGTAAATCGCCAGAACGCCGACACCTCCTCATCTCCACCGCTCCCATGTTTTCTTTTGTGTTGCCATAAGTTATTCTCTCTCCGTTGGTGCGCGGGGCTAATGATAATGCTAATAATGCTAATGCCAGCAAATAAAATGGCGGCTTCACAAAACCTTTCAGAGTTTTACGGGGCGTGTTTGCAATTCGCCCAGCCAATCAGACATTGGAACCTTTTCTCCAGGAAAGTACCACCTCTCTAGCAAGGACTAACTGGGGGTGAAAAGGTTCGCAAAAAAAAGTTCTAGAACTATCGGAACTATTCCTGGGAAAAGTACTCCGTGTGAAAGCGCCTCTTGTCCGATGTGAGGGTCCGAGGACAGAGGGGGTTGTATTGATATTCTGTACAAACTGTAAAGTCCTCTGAGACACATGTAACATTGGTGATATTGGGCTATATAAATACACTTTGATTGATTGATTGATTGATTGATTGATTGGTTCTCCAGTGGCGCAGAAGTCTAACGAGCAGGCTAACGTCGTGGCCGACTCGGCGGTGACGGGCGCTAACGAGGTAGCGGCGGTGGCGGTGGAGGAAGTGGAAAACGCGGCGATGGCGAGCGGCTTCGTCAGCACGGTGAGTGGGGGGGCTTTCTTTCTGAAATCTAAAAAGGTCTATTAATGTGTTATTATTTATTTAAATTGTGGTTATTTTTATTGTTTTTTTTATATCTGTTTTCCCGTTATTTTTTACATTTTCGAATTAAAGGAATAAAGAGTAAATTAAAATCGAAAAAGGTTCAGGAATAAAATACTTTTATTTTTGTAAATTCTGAAATCTTATTAATAATTAACTACTATTAAATTGCTATATTTACTCAATGTTTTTATTTATTCTTATTTTAAAAACTCTTCATAAATAATAAAACATAAACCTTTCATTTTTTAATAATAACATAAAATGTCTTCGAGTTAAAAATGAGCAAAAAATAAATAAATACGTGACTTTAAATAAACAAAACAGGACAAAAATAAAATCTTAAAGTTATTGTGTTGTGTTGATGTCTTTCTTTCTTCTGATTGGCTGAGAACAGGAGGAGGCGGGAGCAATGTCTGAGGAGGTGCCTTATTGGTCGAGGGGTGGGGTGATTGCATGGCATGAAGCTGATTGGCTGATCTAACGTTGAATCGCTCTCAGGACTCACAGCTTCCTTAGTCTGACAAAAACTTTTTTTACCTAAAACATAATTTTATGTTTTCATTGTTAAATGATTTCTTTCTATTTTGTCTGGATGATTATAACTTAGTTCACTTTCTAGGCCGATAACTCTTTGAGCCCTTACTCAGAAAATGTTAAACTTAAATCCCATAATTATTATAATTGCTATTCTTCTACGCCTTCTCCCTGTGTAATCAGTATATTTATTAGTTGAATACTGGATTCTGATTGGTCAATTCAGAACACATGACAAGTTTTAATCCAGTAGTACAGACCGCTGTCAAGGATTTATTGACCGTTGTTAAGGACGCTCACATCTGCAGAAAGAAGTCCGGTCCATTGAACTGCATACAGTTTGGATGAGTGGTTAGTGGCTGATGAGTTCCCAGTGAAGAAAAGAACAAGACAAGAGGGACAAGGAAACAGCGGAGAAGTAAAGGGCAGAAAGCCTCCTTTTTACGCACCGGTCCGACATAGACATCAAACGGCGACACATATTCAGTGTGCAGTTCCTTTGGCATTAGGGCGGGGATATCTAGATACTTCCCAAGCTCTGACACATATTCAGTGAGCAGTTCCTTTGGCTTCAGGGCAGGGATCTCTAGATACTTCCCAAGCTCTGACACACATTCAGTGAGCAGTTCCTTTGGCTTCAGGGCAGGGATATCTAGATACTTCCCAAGCTCTGACATCATGGATTCTGCTACTTTTAAAGCAAGCAGCGATGTTTTCAGATCTGTAATCAAAAAGCTCCTCAAAAACGCTATCGAAGTAGATCCTGCCGTTGCTACGTAGTTCAAACGGTAACAACGGACTATTTTTCTTAGCGGATGCATGTCATTTTAAATCAATAATAGCTTACTATTTTTTAAATCAATAAAAACATTTTCTAAATCTATAAAAGCATTTCAATGAATATTGGGAGTCATGTCGTTACTTTGTTGAGAATGTGGCCGTGTAATTCGCGTCGGGCTCCTGATCTGCCTGTCGGTGTTCTTTTACCCAGAATGACCGCCTCGCTGCACATTATCCCTTACACATCATACTTTAGTGTAGAGAGGTGCATGGTATGTCGTTTGCAAAAAAATACAAATAGTTCTAAAAATCCATTAAAGGTGGGGTAGGTCATTTTGGAGAAACCAGCTCGAGTGGCTAGAATGGGAAAATACACAGCCGGAACAAATCTGCCCCTTCCTCACAGAGCCCCTCCTCCAACACACACGAACGCGCACATGACCAATGAGGGCACCAGATCAGTTTGTGCACAGATGGAAGGCTGACAGGCAGGTAGGCCATCCAGTTACTTTAGCCGGCTCAGATGATTGGTCGTGCTTTTCACAGCAACACGGCTTCCACAGATGATGTTTTTTATGGATTTTTTGTCAAAGCTCTGAAGATATTCATTGCTATCGGGATGTTGAGAGCATTCCATGGAATATAACAACAAGTGTATCTCGAGCCGGTTTCTCAAACTTACCTACCCCACCTTTAATATCCGTCATTACGCTGATGACAGCTTTCCTAACTACGGGAGGGGATTAGGGACAAATGGGAAATCATTTCTGAGATCTGACCTAACGTTTTTTTCCAGATTTTATCGGAAATACTAATCAGAAAAATTCTGATTAGTATTTCTGTATTCTTTAAAGTTAAGAAAAAAAGAGAGAATTTTCATTAAAATAATTCTCAGAGAAAAATGAATTCGGAAAAAAAGGGGAAATAAAATTATTTGAAAACCTTTTTCAGAAAAATTAATTCTCATTCTCAATTTAAACATAAAAGTCTGATAAAAAGATAAATAATTTGAATTTTCAGATTTTCAGAAAAACCAAACAATCAGAAAAAAAAGAAATATATTTTTTAATTCTAGACGAAATAATTTCAGACATTTTCGATTTAAAAAAAAAAAATCGACAGAATTCTCAGATCTCAGAATAAATGTCACGTGACCCTCGTCCCCTCCCGTAGTTTACTAACAACTTTTTTCTAAATAAAAATAGTTCTATTTTTGTAGCTTATTTCCAATAAATATGATAATTGTAACTTCTTAATGCAGTTTAAAGTGTTTCTAAGCTGTACAGGTTCAGAACATCATTCTGCTGTTTCAGATTTATCACAATAAACAATAACTATTAACATACAAATGATTTTATTCTTTTTAGAAAAGATGGTTGAATTTCTTTTGTCCAAAGTGGATCCTCGTGTTTTACTCTTCTCATAAACACAGTGTTCTCTGCAGGACTTTTCTATATTCATGAGTTCTCTGCAGTTTGGGTTCAGTGGTGTTTTCTGTGCTCCTCAGGCCGACCTCCAGAAAGCAGGAGCTGCAGAGCAGACGGCTCAGTAGGTGAGAGCGGACTGAGGGATCAGTTCAACTACACGCTAACATCTCCTCAGCTTCTGTTAACAACAGACCTTATTCAGGGTTCAGGATTCATCATGCTGACTCATGTCTGGACTCATCATGCTGACTCATGTCTGGACTCATCATGCTGACTCCTGTCTGGACTCATCATGCTGACTCATGTCTGTTCAGGACTCATCATGCTGACTCATGTCTGGGTTCAGGACTCATCATGCTGACTCCATGTCTGGACTCATCATGCTGACTCATGTCTGGACTCATCATGCTGACTCATGTCAGGACTCATAATGCTGACTCATGTCTGGACTCATCATGCTGACTCATCATGCTGACTCATGTCAGGACTCATAATGCTGACTCATGTCTGGACTCATCATGCTGACTCATGTCTGGACTCATCATGCTGACTCATGTCTGGTTCAGACTCATCATGCTGACTCATGTCTGGGTTCAGGACTCATCATGCTGACTCATGTCTGGTTCAGGACTCATCATGCTGACTCATGTCTGGGTTCAGGACTCATCATGCTGACTCATGTCTGGACTCAAAATGCTGACTCATGTCAGGACTCATCATGCTGACTCATGTCTGGAATCATCATGCTGACTCATGTCAGGACTCATCATGCTGACTCATGTCTGGACTCATCATGCTAACTCATGTCAGGACTCATAATGCGGACTCATGTCAGGTTTACATGAATGCAGATGTTTTCATGTTAATTGTAATGAATGTATTCTGTTTTTCTCTCAGAGTGGATCCCTGCAGTCGTCCAGAGAGAGAAGATCTTTGATTTGATCTGAATCGTCCTCCATCCTCACCGCGTTACCCATGACCCTCTCTGTTTTTAACCATTTAAATATCCTCTCTGAATGCATGTCGCTTTACTGACACTCTTTACATACTAGAAAAAACACATTCACACTCTCTCACACATTAACTCTCTCACACACTTTCTCTCACACACTATCTCACACACTATCTCACACACTTTCTCTCACACACTATCTCACACACTATCTCACACACTTTCTCTCACACACTATCTCACACACTATCTCACACACTTTCTCTCACACACTATCTCACACACTATCTCACACACTTTCTCTCACACTTTCTCTCACACACTATCTCACACACATTAACTCTCTCACATACTATCTCACACACTTTCTCTCACACTATCTCACACACTATCTCACACACTTTCTCTCACACACTCCTGCAGCTTGTTTCTGAAGATAACTGAGAGATGATTTTACAAATCAACAGAAGTGAAATAAAAACGAGTTTGAAACCCACCTTTGTTCCTCCTTCACTGCTCCTCCTCTGCTCCTCCTCTCCTCCTCTGCTCCTCTCTCCTCCTCTCCTCTCTCCTCCTCTCCTCCTCTCCTCTCCTCCTCACCTCCTTTGCTCTCTCCTCCTCCTCTGCTCCTCTCCTCCTCCTCCTCCTCTCCTCCTCTGCTCCTCTCTGCTCCTCCTCCTCTCCTCCTCTGCTCCTCCTCTCCTCTCCTCCTCTCCTCCTCTGCTCCTCTCTGCTCCTCCTCCTCTCCTCCTCTGCTCCTCTCCTCCTCCTCTCCTCCTCTCCTCTCCTCCTCTCCTCCTCCTCCTCTCCTCTCCTCTCCTCCTCCTCTCCTCCTCTCCTCCTCCTCTCCTCCTCTGCTCCTCTCCTCCTCTCCTCCTCCTCTCCTCCTCTCCTCTCCTCTCCTCCTCTCCTCCTCCTCTCCTCTCCTCCTCCTCTCCTCTCCTCCTCTCCTCCTCTCCTCCTCCTCCTCTCTCTCCTCCTCTCCTCTCCTCCTCTGCTCCTCTCCTCCCTCCTCTCCTCTCCTCTCCTCCTCTCCTCCTCTGCTCCTCTCCTCCTCTCCTCCTCTCCTCCTCTGCTCCTCTCCTCTCCTCCTCCTCTCCTCTCTCCTCTCCTCCTCTCCTCCTCTCCTCTCCTCCTCTCCTCCTCTGCTCCTCTCCTCCTCTCCTCCTCCTCTCCTCCTCTCCTCCTCTCCTCTCCTCTCCTCCTCTGCTCCTCTCCTCCTCCTCTCCTCTCCTCCTCCTCTCCTCTCCTCCTCTCCTCTCCTCCTCCACCGGATGATACATTCAGGTTAATAATAATGATAATATCAAAGGCTTTTAAAGTAGAAACACTTAAACTTAAACATAACACAAAGTTATAATTATTGATCCATCAATGTATTTATTCATTAAAGAAATACATGTGAAGAAAGTCCAAAGAATGTAAAAAATATAAGAAACATTCTCAGAGTGATGAAGAGTGATGAAGGGTGATGAAGGGTGATGAAGAGTGATGAAGAGTGAGTGACGTGTTGGTACTTCAGGAGTAAATGTTTTAATGAGCCAAAAGAACCTTCTTCCAAAATCTGCTGCAGTGTTTTCTCTGTGAGCTAAATCAGCCAGCAGGTGGCGCTTCTGCACTAAATATATATATATATACTAGCACATCCGGTACTGCAGTACAAGTAGACACTACACTGCAAAATACTGCGTTTAAATGGAAATGAAACCAGGAGTTAAAGAATTAAAATGTTAGAAACGTTATTGTATGTTTTTAATGTGTGTGTTCATGTCGAGCAGGAGATCATGCTCTGGTCCCAACGGGTCAATAAGTCCACATTATTTTAATATCATGTTTTAATTACAATGTTCATATACATTTATTTTACATTATTTAGGAACCAGTGCTATTTATTGTTTGTATTGTTCTTATTTATAATAATAATCCTTATATTTATTATAGCGCTTTATCAATGACTCTCAAAGCGCTTTACAATACAGATTACACATTACACATACAGATCATACATTACACATACAGATCATATTACAGATCATACATTACACATACAGATCATACATACAGATCATACAGATCATAGATACAGATCACACATACAGATCATACATACAGATCATACAGATCATAGATACAGATCACAGATACAGATCATCATACAGATCACAGATACAGATCATACATACAGATCATACATACAGATCACACATACAGATCACACATACAGATCACAGATACAGATCACACATACAGATCACAGATACAGATCACACATACAGATCACACATACAGATCATACATACAGATCACACATACAGATCACACATACAGATCACAGTACAGATCACACATACAGATCACACATACAGATCATACATACAGATCACACATACAGATCACACATACAGATCATACATACAGATCACACATACAGATCACAGATCCAGATCATACAGATCATACATTACACATACAGATCATACATACAGATCATACATTACACATACAGATCATACATACAGATCATAGATACAGATCATACAGATCATAGATACAGATCATAGATACAGATCATACAGATCATACATACAGATCACACATACAGATCATACATACAGATCATACATTACACATACAGATCATAGATACAGATCATAGATACAGATCATACAGATCATAGATACAGATCATACAGATCATAGATACAGATCATACATTACACATACAGATCATAGATACAGATCATAGATACAGATCATAGATACAGATCATACAGATCATAGATACAGCTCATACATACATACAGATCACACATACAGATCATACATACACATACAGATCATACATACAGATCATACATTAACATACAGATCACACATACAGATCACACATACAGATCATACATACAGATCACACATACAGATCATACATTACACATACAGATCACACATACAGATCATACATACAGATCATACATACAGATCATACATTACACATACAGATCACACAACAGATCATACATACAGATCACACATACAGATCATACATTACACATACAGATCATACATACAGATCATACATTACACATACAGATCACACATACAGATCATACATACAGATCATACATACAGATCATACATACAGGTAATGGTCATCTACTGTGGACAATACCCACAGGAGCAAGTTCAGGTGAAGTGTCTTGCCCAAGGACACAACGGCCTGACACAGTGGCGGCGGGAGCGGGTTTCGAACTGGAGTTCCCCAACGCCCCCTTGATCTGATGATCAACGCACAGACACTGCGCCACCCGTCCACTATTTATTCATCTTTATTCACACACACACACACCACACACACACACACACACACACACACACACACACACACACACACACACACACACACACACACACACACAGCCTCGCCCTGTTTCTGACTAACTCTCTTTACACACTATTATTAGTTCCATACTTTATTGCACATCATGTATCACGTTTGAATTGGTTTATTTTTTAGATAATTTAAATCATTTAATAATATATCCTATTAAGGATTTTAAGGATAAATGATAATAATAGTAAAGAACAATCTTTAAGATGAAGGTTGTCAATTAACGAGAAATAAATTGTGACATTCGTAAATTTAGGAGAAAGTTAGCGTCGTTTTTCTGTCGCATCGCTTTGTAGAAAACTCCCGAGTGTTCTCCTCATGACTGTGAATTCAATGGAGGAAATATTCTCGTTTTTCTCGTACATTTGTGATTTTATTTTTGCATAGTTCAAGTTTTTTTTTCCCATAAATGTAGGATTTGAATGGAGTGCTAAAGAAGGACTTGTTCTCCGATAAGAAATACTGTCTGATCTTATTGTATCATATGGGTTTCTCTCATACTTTAAAGGACTTTGCTGCAGTAAAATCATCCTGTAGTGGCTGGGGTGGAGCTGGGGTGGAGCTGGGGTGGAGCTGGGATGGAAGCTGGGTGGAGCTGGGGTGGAAGCTGGGATGGAGCTGGGGTGGAGCTGGGATGGAAGCTGGGGTGGAGCTGGGGTGGAGCTGGGATGGAAGCTGGGGTGGAAGCTGGGATGGAAGCTGGGGTGGAGCTGGGGTGGAGCTGGGGGAGCTGGGGTGGAAGCTGGGATGGAAGCTGGGATGGAAGCTGGATGGAAGCTGGGGTGGAGCTGGATGGAAGCTGGGGTGGAGCTGGGATGGAAGCTGGGGTGGAAGCTGGGTGGAACTGGGATGGAAGCTGGGGTGGAGCTGGGATGGAAGCTGGGTGGAAGCTGGGATGGAAGCTGGGATGGAAGCTGGGGTGGAAGCTGGGGTGGAAGCTGGTGGAAGCTGGGGTGGAAGCGGGGTGGAAGCTGGGATGGAGCTGGGTGGAGCTGGGATGGAAGCTGGGATGGAGCTGGGGTGGAAGCTGGGATGGAGCTGGGTGGAAGCTGGGTGGAGCTGGGGTGGAGCTGGGGTGGAAGCTGGGGTGGAGCTGGGGTGGAGCTGGGATGGAAGCTGGGATGGAAGCTGGGGTGGAAGCTGGGATGGAAGCTGGGGTGGAAGCTGGGGTGGAGCTGGGATGGAAGCTGGGGTGGAGCTGGGATGGAGCTGGGGTGGAAGCTGGGTGGAAGCTGGGGTAAGCTGGGAAGCTGGGATGGAGCTAGGATGGAGCTGGGGTGGAGCTGGGGTGGAAGCTGGGGTGGAGCTGGGGTGGAGCTGGGGTGGAGCAGGGGTGGAAGCTGGGTGGAGCTGGGATGGAGCTGGGTGGAGCTGGGGTGGAAGCTGGTGGAGCTGGGGTGGAGCTGGGGTGGAAGCCGGGTGGAGCTGGGGTGGAAGCTGGGGTGGAGCTGGGTGGAGCTGGGGTGGAGCCGGGTGGAGCTGGGGTGGAAGCTGGGTGGAGCTGGGGTGGAGCTGGGTGGAGCTGGGGTGGAGCTGGGTGGAGCTGGGGTGGAAGCTGGGGTGGAGCTGGGGTGGAGCTGGGGTGGAGCTGGGTGGAGCTGGGGTGGAGCTGGGGTGGAGCAGGGGTGGAAGCTGGGGTGGAGCTGGGGTGGAGCTGGGGTGGAGCTGGGGTGAAGCTGGGGTGGAGCTGGGGTGGAGCTGGGGTGGAGCTGGGGGAAGCTGGGTGGAGCTGGGGTGGAGCTGGGGTGGAGCTGGGGTGGAAGCTGGGTGGAAGCTGGGGTGGAAGCTGGGGTGGAGCTGGGGTGGAAGCTGGGGTGGAGCTGGGGTGGAGCTGGGTGGAAGCTGGGGTGGAGCTGGGGTGGAAGCTGGGGTGAGCTGGGGTGGAGCTGGGGTGGAAGCTGGGGTGGAGCTGGGGTGGAGCTGGGGTGGAAGCTGGGGTGGAGCTGGGGTGAGCTGGGTTGGAAGCTGGGGTGGAGCTGGGGTGGAAGCTGGGGTGGAGCTGGGGTGGAAGCTGGGGGTTGGAGCTGGGGAGGAAGCTGAGCGGCAGGAACATGAACGTAGCAATAGCAAGTGAACACAGCAGTGGCAGCAGCAGCAGAATTAGTTTAGGAGAATGTGATTGGCTGGTTGTAAGAGGGGTAGGTGCATCACGTGTTAATGTATCATTGGTGCTCGAGTTGACTTCCTGAACTAGCTCGCAGGCTTCGCCCCATTTGTGATATTCCTCGACAGACTTCCAGATAAAGTGAAAACTTGCCTCAAACTAAACCAGTTCTTCTGCTGGACTTTAACGAGCAGCTTAGTGTTCAGACGCTCTGACGCACGAAGCTCAACCCGCCCAGAGACTGGGAGCAGCGTCTCTGAACCTGACAGGGAATACATTTCATTTCTGACTTTAAACATTATTTTGAATTCATAAAATATGTCGCCGAACCAAATGCAGTTGTCGCCCATTCACAGCACAAATTATGGATTATGATTTAGAGTAGGTTTACTAATTTCTTATTATTAAATTATAATAAAACCTTATTTAATTAAAATCCAATATTTCTAAAAAGAATTTAAACATGTTATTCTTGTCCTCACTTAAAAAAAGAGAAGTGTTCCCGTGTTATCGGAGCCTCGGGGGAATTTACTTTATTCATTTGACTTTCAAATAGTTTTCGTTCCCCACCCGTCTAACGCTCCAGGCCAGTGTCTCTACTTTAAAGAGTCCTCTCCTGCTGATGTCAGGTGTATATCAGTATGTAGTGTCTCTACTTTAAAGAGTCCTCTCCTGCTGATGTTCAGGTGTATATCAGTATGTAGTGTCTCTACTTTAAAGAGTCCTCTCCTGCTGATGTCAGGTGTATATCAGTATGTAGTGTCTCTACTTTAAAGAGTCCTCTCCTGCTGATGTCAGGTGTATATCAGTATGTAGTGTCTCTTCTTTAAAGAGTCCTCTCCTGCTGATGTTCAGGTGTATATCAGTATGTAGTGTCTCTACTTTAAAGAGTCCTCTGCTGATGTTCAGGTGTATATCAGTATGTAGTGTCTCTACTTTAAAGAGTCCTCTCCTGCTGATGTTCAGGTGTATATCAGTATGTAGTGTCTCTACTTTAAAGAGTCCTCTCCTGCTGATGTCAGGTGTATATCAGTATGTAGTGTCTCTTCTTTAAAGAGTCCTCTCCTGCTGATGTTCAGGTGTATATCAGTATGTAGTGTCTCTACTTTAAAGATCCTCTCCTGCTGATGTTCAGGTGTATATCAGTATGTAGTGTCTCTACTTTAAAGAGTCCTCTCCTGCTGATGTTCAGGTGTATATCAGTATGTAGTGTCTCTACTTTAAAGAGTCCTCTCTGATGTTCAGGTGTATATCAGTATGTAGTGTCTCTACTTTAAAGAGTCCTCTCCTGCTGATGTTCAGGTGTATATCAGTATGTAGTGTCTCTGCTTTAAAGAGTCCTCTCCTGCTGATGTCAGGTGTATATCAGTATGTAGTGTCTCTACTTTAAAGAGTCCTCTGCTGATGTCAGGTGTATATCAGTATGTAGTGTCTCTTCTTTAAAGAGTCCTCTCCTGCTGATGTTCAGGTGTATATCAGTATGTAGTGTCTCTACTTTAAAGAGTCCTCTCTGCTGATGTTCAGGTGTATATCAGTATGTAGAGTCTCTACTTTAAAGAGTCCTCTCCTGCTGATGTTCAGGTTATATCAGTGTGTAGTGTCTCTACTTTAAAGAGTCCTCTCCTGCTGATGTTCAGGTGTATATCAGTATGTAGTGTCTCTACTTTAAAGAGTCCTCTCTGCTGATGTTCAGGTGTATATCAGTATGTAGTGTCTCTACTTTAAAGAGTCCTCTCCTGCTGATGTTCAGTGTATATCAGTATGTAGTGTCTCTACTTTAAAGAGTCCTCTCCTGCTGATGTTCAGGTGTATATCAGTATGTAGTGTCTCTACTTTAAAGAGTCCTCTCCTGCTGATGTCAGGTGTATATCAGTATGTAGTGTCTCTACTTTAAAGAGTCCTCTCCTGCTGATGTTCAGGTGTATATCAGTATGTAGTGTCTCTACTTTAAAGAGTCCTCTGCTGATATTCAGGTGTATATCATGTGTAGTGTCTCTACTTTAAAGAGTCCTCTCCTGCTGATATTCAGGTGTATATCAGTATGTAGTGTCTCTACTTTAAAGAGTCCTCTCCTGCTGATGTTCAGGTGTATATCAGTATGTAGTGTCTCTACTTTAAAGAGTCCTCTCCTGCATGTCAGGTGTATATCAGTATGTAGTGTCTCTACTTTAAAGAGTCCTCTCCTGCTGATGTCAGGTGTATATCAGTATGTAGTGTCTCTACTTTAAAGAGTCCTCTCCTGCTGATGTTCAGGTGTATATCAGTATGTAGTGTCTCTACTTTAAAGAGTCCTCTCCTGCTGATGTTCAGGTGTATATCAGTATGTAGTGTCTCTACTTTAAAGAGTCCTCTCCTGCTGATGTTCAGGTGTATATCAGTATGTAGTGTCTCTACTTTAAAGAGTCCTCTGCTGATGTCAGGTGTATATCAGTATGTAGTGTCTCTACTTTAAAGAGTCCTCTCCTGCTGATGTTCAGGTGTATATCAGTATGTAGTGTCTCTACTTTAAAGAGTCCTCTCCTGCTGATGTTCAGGTGTATATCAGCATGTAGTGTCTCTACTTTAAAGAGTCCTCTCCTGCTGATGTCAGGTGTATATCAGTATGTAGTGTCTCTACTTTAAAGAGTCATCTCCTGCTGATGTTCAGGTGTATATCAGTATGTAGTGTCTCTACTTTAAAGAGTCCTCTCCTGCTGATGTCAGGTGTATATCAGTATGTAGTGTCTCTACTTTAAAGAGTCCTCTCCTGCTGATGTCAGGTGTATATCAGTATGTAGTGTCTCTACTTTAAAGAGTCCCTCCTGCTGATGTCAGGTGTATATCAGTATGTAGTGTCTCTACTTTAAAGAGTCCTCTCCTGCTGATGTTCAGGTGTATATCAGCATGTAGTGTCTCTACTTTAAAGAGTCCTCTCCTGCTGATGTTCAGGTGTATATCAGTATGTAGTGTCTCTACTTTAAGAGTCATCTCCTGCTGATGTTCAGGTGTATATCAGTATGTAGTGTCTCTACTTTAAAGAGTCCTCTCCTGCTGATGTTCAGGTGTATATCAGTATGTAGTGTCTCTACTTTAAAGAGTCCTCTCCTGCTGATGTTCAGGTGTATATCAGTATGTAGTGTCTCTACTTTAAAGAGTCCTCTCCTGCTGATGTCAGGTGTATATCAGTATGTAGTGTCTCTACTTTAAAGAGTCCTCTCCTGCTGATGTTCAGGTGTATATCAGTATGTAGTGTCTCTACTTTAAAGAGTCCTCTCCTGCTGATGTTCAGGTGTATATCAGTATGTAGTGTCTCTACTTTAAAGAGTCCTCTCCTGCTGATGTCAGGTGTATATCAGTATGTAGTGTCTCTACTTTAAAGAGTCATCTCCTGCTGATGTTCAGGTGTATATCAGTATGTAGTGTCTCTACTTTAAAGAGTCCTCTCCTGCTGATGTTCAGGTGTATATCAGTATGTAGTGTCTCTACTTTAAAGAGTCCTCTCCTGCTGATGTTCAGGTGTATATCAGTATGTAGTGTCTCTACTTTAAAGAGTCCTCTCCTGCTGATGTCAGGTGTATATCAGTATGTAGTGTCTCTACTTTAAAGAGTCCTCTCCTGCTGATGTCAGGTGTATATCAGTATGTAGTGTCTCTACTTTAAAGAGTCCTCTCCTGCTGATGTTCAGGTGTATATCAGTATGTAGTGTCTCTACTTTAAAGAGTCCTCTGCTGATGTCAGGTGTATATCAGTATGTAGTGTCTCTACTTTAAAGAGTCCTCTCCTGCTGATGTTCAGGTGTATATCAGTATGTAGTGTCTCTACTTTAAAGAGTCCTCTCCTGCTGATGTTCAGTGTATATCAGTATGTAGTGTCTCTACTTTAAAGAGTCCTCTCCTGCTGATGTCAGGTGTATATCAGTATGTAGTGTCTCTACTTTAAAGAGTCCTCTCCTGCTGATGTTCAGGTGTATATCAGTATGTAGTGTCTCTACTTTAAAGAGTCCTCTCCTGCTGATGTCAGGTGTATATCAGTATGTAGTGTCTCTACTTTAAAGAGTCCTCTCCTGCTGATGTCAGGTGTATATCAGTATGTAGTGTCTCTACTTTAAAGAGTCCTCTCCTGCTGATGTCAGGTGTATATCAGTATGTAGTGTCTCTACTTTAAAGAGTCCTCTCCTGCTGATGTTCAGGTGTATATCAGTATGTAGTGTCTCTACTTAAAGAGTCCTCTCCTGCTGATGTTCAGGTGTATATCAGTATGTAGTGTCTCTACTTTAAAGAGTCCTCTCCTGCTGATGTCAGGTGTATATCAGTATGTAGTGTCTCTACTTTAAAGAGTCCTCTCCTGCTGATGTTCAGGTGTATATCAGTATGTAGTGTCTCTACTTTAAAGAGTCCTCTCCTGCTGATGTTCAGGTGTATATCAGTATGTAGTGTCTCTACTTTAAGAGTCCTCTCCTGCTGATGTTCAGGTGTATATCAGTATGTAGTGTCTCTACTTTAAAGAGTCCTCTCCTGCTGATGTCAGGTGTATCTAGTGTCAGCTCAGGTGTTTAACAACAGGGAGTTTCCTGCCGAGCAGAATAAACACAATACAGCCGCCCGGGGACAAAACCCGCCC